>WIXG01000393.1:0-67232 GCA_009869945.1 Mesaphorura yosii | reverse complement strand
TGACGGACCCAAAGCACCATTGGACGGAGACGGCCACCATACGCCTTAAAATAGTCCAAATTATTGTGTTGATATTGATTTTTAACGTTTCTTGATTTACACCCAACAACCTTCCCTCTTAAGCACGAACCAAAGACTCGTTCTTGCATTATTCCAATAACGTTCACGAGTACGGTGTATTTATTTTAATTAATATGTAGCCTGGAGAATACGTGACGTGTGTACCAAAACTAGTGTCTCATGCACGGATTCCTACTGTACTTATGAATGCGTACTCACAGTCTGAAAATTTTGAACTTTCTCTGGTAACTTTCTCCCATTCTCGTCTCAAAAGTTAATTTTAACTTTACCCAAATCCGCAGCGCCACAATTGCTCTCGCTATCAACGTTTCTGGTTGCTTGGAGTGTGAGAGAAAACTTACAATGCGTAGCAATGTTGCAATTCGAATTCGTGTTCTTGTTCTTCCAGTATTGTAATGCGTGGATCAGCCTATTTGGAGTTGTCCTCTGCGTCGTTGTCATGTTCCTGATGAGCTGGATAATGGCCGTTTTGTCTCTTGCCGTGGTGATCGTTCTCTACTCCATCGTCATGTATCGAAAGCCAGGTAAATTAAAGAGATGAAGTAATTTATAATTTCGTGAATTAGTCGGCGCGCATTGAATGGTACGTAATCAAATTAATGCTCAGGCCCAACCATCTCCTCGCTTTGTTGTCTTTCGTTTGCACTTACCAAATTCGAGTAAAGTGGAAATTCGAAATGTGAAATGAGGTCATGTAATTAAATTAGCTTCCTATTCATGCCGTTCTCTTTGTCCCTTCGTTTGTCTTGTTTGTAGAGCTAAACTGGGGAACGTCCGTTCAGGCGCAAACGTACTCGTCCGCGCTATCGGCGCTTCAAAGCCTCGTGAAAACAAGCGATCATGTGAAAAATTATCGACCACAGATTCTCTGCCTGAGTGGCTTCCCATCAAACCGTCCAGTGCTCATGGATTTCGCTAATTTGATTACAAAAGGCAACTCACTCCTCCTCTGCGCCAACATCCACGAGGACAGATTTGCGTCACGCTTCCGAGACACGTACCTCAAGAAGGGTTATGACTGGCTGATGGGACGAAAAATTAAAAGTTTCTTCGTGATGGTGGACGGCTGCAAGTTTGATGAAGGATGCAAGGCGCTTGTTCAATCTGCGGGAATCGGAAAACTTAGCCCGAATACTCTCCTCATGGGATATAAAACAAATTGGTCAATTTGTCATCCTTCAGAAGTTCAGGAGTACTTCAATTGCCTACAGTTAGTAACTTCTAGTAATATCTCCTTCCCATTATTATCATAAAAAGTCGTGTTTGGCGAGACACTTGAAACTAAACTTTTTTCTCATTTTCTGCAACAAATCCAAGTGACTGACTCTTTTCGCTCTCTTGTGAATTTGCCAATACTCTGTCTTTGCTTGCCGCGTACTGTTTGCTTCGTTTGTGCCTGCTCCGTCGCTCACTCATGCTCTCGCTCTTAGTACGCCGATTATGACCCCACGACTCCAGGTCGTGTATTAAAATTCCAGACAGTGTTTTGAATTATGAATCCTTCAATTCGGAATTCCCAATTTCCCAATCCAATTGAAATTTACGGGGTCCATACAAATTAGACCAGCCGTGCTCTGCGCTGCGTGTCGCATCAGAAAGAAAGAAGGGGAGGCAAAGTTGAGAAAAAGTATCCGTTTCGCATAAAATAAAATAAAATTTTATTGAGCACGAGTTCCATCCCAAGCGCGAGGACGCACGGCACGGAAGGAAAGGGAAACGAATCTTCTCTCGTTGTCTCTCCTTCACTCACACCAACGCGCTTTGCGTTTGCATTGTCAGCTCATACATACCAATTTGAAAATTTAGTGTGCGTAGCTAGACCATTACGCTATCCCCAACTTTACTTTCTCCTTTCTTCGCCTCCATAACTTGTTCAGTGAAAGGTTGATGACAATTGTTGTGCTCGCACAAAGACGCCAGGCCAAACTTCGCAAGCAAGAATTTGTGGAGTGTTTCGTGAGGCCAAAACTAAACCCAAAGCAGAGCGGACAAGTCAAGTTTATACTTTGTACCCGGCCAAGTTACAAAAGATAAATAAAAAAGTTGTACCCAAGAGTCGGCTGGAGAAAAAAGTGTGAGAGAAGCCAAGAAATGGAAACGAAGCCTCCTGATTCCATTTGTCCCATTGACTTCTCTCTTTCAATGCACAACTTGGTCGAGTGTTGGAGTCGCGAGAAGAGAAAATTGCATTTCATTTCTTGTTCGTCCGTTCATTCTGTATTGACTTTTTCATTTACTTTCACCCGAGTAGAAACTCCAGACGAACGCGCCGTGTGTGATGATGACGATAGACTTAAGACTTCGCCAGGCCAGAGCATCACATTGCATTATTATTATGAGGAAGGTGCTTCGGTCTTGAGCTCGAACGCAATAACGCACCATGCAAAGAACGCGCAACTCATACCAATTCCGCTTGAGCCTTCGCACAATACAGTAAATGAAGTTTTTCATTTCTCCAATTTATTTTGGAAATAGAATTACCCGATACGAAATAAGTCAATCCTTTTTCATTGACCCGACTTGACTCTCGGAACGGTCGCTCGTCCTGCGCTGGCTGTTACCGAGATAATTCATTTTCTCTTGACTGACTGAATTGGAATTGGCCAATCTCGTGTGTAGAGATTCGTTCCGTTCTGCGGGTTTATTGTCGGCGTCCGCGTTCTGATGAAATGAAACCCTTCAATGGCTTCAATAAATTTATGAAATGATTTTCGCAGCCAGTGTTTGCTTTCTCAATTTAGAAGGCTTTTAGCTTTAGCTCAGGCCTTGTCTTATTAAGTCATGAATTGTGACCGGCCGACCGACTTGGCAAGCTTTTCTGATTATTGTGAGTTCTTTTCGCTTTGCAGTGCCTCATTGGACAATCACCTCGCCATCGCAATTCTTCGAGTTGGATCCGGACTAGATGTCTCCGACGTGTATGAACACATCGAAATCGTGCAAACCATGCCAGCTTGGAGTGGAGACTCTCCGGCGGGAGAAATCAAAGAAGAGTTTGAATCTTCGATGCCCTCAACTCCTGTGTCGCCAGCTACGCCGATTCCAGTTCGATCTGGTGGCGGCGGGTTTGCTTATGTCAACATCCTGGAAACTGACCCGACCGATCCTGAAGCAGGAAATCAAAAGGCGAACGTTGCACCGGCAAAAAAGAAGGGAAATAAGCTGGTGTTTTCGGGCAACAATGGTTCCAATAAGAAGAATAGAGAGGAGGATGTCATGGGAGTTTATCGGTTATTGAAAATAATATGATTTCTTGCAGCGCTCAGCGCACGCACGAAATGAAACTTATTTCAATTTATGTTTTGTTGCTTCCATTTCCCGTGCAGAGGACCCAGCGCCTTGCTGAATGAGACAACACCGCCTGCAACTGCTGGTGGACTGAAGATGATGGGCGAGCCGACACTCTTCCAGACCAAACAAGGGAAAGGCACAATTGATGTCTACTGGCTTTATGATGATGGAGGTAATTTAATATAGACCATCATAGTATCGGAATTCATGTCTAGAAGTCAGTCGATAAAGAAGAAAGCCGGCAACGTATTGCCTAGGATTATAAGTTACTAGAATCCTGAAAAACCAAATGCCGACTGACAGAAAATTGAAATATCTTCACAGTTGTCACTGGGGCTGCAACATTGGCACTCGTCGGACAGATAATGATATTAGTTTCTAAGTGTGTTTCCCTGTTGCACATTTGCACTGCACACATTTATTAAATGTTGCGCATTGCACAGCGCAGTGGAAACGATCAGACGCGAAAGTGAAAGTTTTCGGATTGAATTTAGTAGCTGGAACCTGTCAACAAAGATAAAGAGGGATGAGGATGACGATAATGAATCAAGATCAAACTTCACATGCAATCCTGTAAAGCTGAAAAGCCAGAGTTTAGAGTAGTAATACTTCATTTCAAATGAAAGACACTAGTACATCCTCAACCATATGAAACACTCTTCTTAAGTGTTGCATCGGGCAAGATTACGTTACGTTAATACGTTTTCAGTGCAACTCAATCATTGTTATCACATTCTTGGCGTCACCACAACTCTATTGTTCCCATGGTTGGCAGATAAAAATCGATTATATAGATCATGATTTTTTCGATTTTTAAAATATTTTCCTTACTTCACGCTTAAACGGTGACTAAAAGCTTTTACAGCGCTTTCGGCATGATTCCGGGAAAAATCATATCTATAATGAAAAAATCATGATTTTTTCGATTTTTTCAATTTGAATAAAACTGCATTCTACCAACGAATTTTCATTTGGAAAAGAGCAAAAGTACAAATTTCGGCAATTGCAGAACACAATGTAGTATCACTCTGACTCCATGCCCTTGATTTATTTGTGCGGATACTTTTTGCACACGGAAGTTTGACGTTTTGAAGTAAATTTGTTGGACTTTCCATTGGTTTTCATGTTTTATAGCTTCCAGTCCCTGTGCAACACTACTTTATGACAGTTAAGTCAATTTTTCTTGGTTTGAGTGGAAAGTTTCACAAAAAAGGAAAAAAAATCATGACATATATAATCAAATCCGATTTTTTCCAACCCAGATCGTTCCTCACCTGCGGCTCGGACGTTCTCGCTTCCGGTTCCGCATGGTCAATTTTATCATGTCCCTTCGAATAATTCCATTGTTCCGAATAGTTATTAGACCCGGGAACGCGCAACACGCAGCATAAAGAGGCTTTTCAGAGACTGTCAAATCACGGTAGGATTGGACAACGTGCAGGTGTGAGCTTTTGCGCACAACAGCGTACACATGCAAATACAAGCCTACTTTTTCATTCCTAGGGAAAACCAAGCCACACATCTTTGATCGAAGCACCAATCCAATTGGCCATGTGTCAAGCCAACACAGGTCAAAATACTTACGATTTTCTAACAAAACAGACTGAAAAACTCTGAGTGCCGGGACGCACAATAATTCTTTCAAGATATCAAGGTAGTTATATCTTGCTTCCGCGTTTCGTGTCTTTAATGTTGCGGGCATATAAGTTCACGCAAAGTACCCTTTAAGGTTCTTCTGAATCTATGTAAAGCTGGCCCTCCGGCTACATAATTATTACTTCCTTTGCGGAACAATTGGAAGCCGCTTTGTGTTAGTTCACATGACAAAACAGATTCTGAAAAAGGAGCGTGCGTTTCGTCTGTAAAACGATTGCTGCGTAATATTACAATATTAACTCAGTTCTGTTGGTGCACAATCCCGCTGTCCTGCTTTACGAGCATATGAAACATGTCGCTTTACGGCGGACATATTTATATCTGAATCTTGAAGCGGTTTCCACAAAATTTTTATACATAACTGATACAGACGGGCTGACAAGAACGAATCCATAAGCACACTGAAGATGTGCTAAGATTTGGGTAAGAGTCTGAGCGTAAGCTTGGGCTGAGGTGGTGAGGATGATGGAAGCTTTCTCGTGGTACGGCAGTGATACGGCCTTCCGCTGAGCTGCTGTCGAGGCACCGATTATTTTCAAACTCAAGCCTATTTTGGGTCTGTCTGCGTTTACGTAATTTGTGTACTCTGGAGCTGGTGTCCGGATACTCCGGCGGAAGTCATTCGACTGAGCCCTGCTAAAGGCTAAACTAGAACACAAGAAGATAATGCGGCTGCTTTCACCGGCTCAGCCTTCATAAGTTATTAAGTTTTTGGCTTCAGCAAGCATCGAAGATTACTCTGGACGCACTTGCTGTTGAAAGATTGCTTGAAGCTTGACTGCTTACTAATGTCTCAGGATCCCATTAAAGCCATTATTTCTATTGCGCATCTACCTGTGCGTACCTTTGTAATGTAATCGCGCAGCTTAACCCACATTTCCATTACAAATTGCACGTGCTGCACGAGGCCAGGCCTTTTCTCCAACCCCGCAGTGCTGCTCAGCAGATTATTTCACTACGCCACGAGCAATTGTGATGCACTGTTACACAAAGCACTTCCTGTTGAGAAACTTTTCTAATAACAATACACTCCTTGTACAATTTTTCTCATTAATTTCGTCCGTTTTGCTTCCCGTGCCTCCGGCCGTTTGCAAATTGGATGACGGGCGGGTTTTTACGGAGCCGGGGTGAAAGATGGGAATCTTTTTATTGCGTTCACTTTGCTAATGTTATCTCATAAAAATATAATGACATAATGCGGCCTTTGTATCCAAAAATTAGAAGGCTTAATTTTCTCGTAACTTTTTTATGCTCGCCCGCAATGAAATATTCCTTTACTTTCATTTCTTGGCACATCCCACCAAAAGTTTTCGTCTTATTCCAATTTTTATTCTTTTACTGTCTGTGTCTGCTCTTTTGATGGTGCGCAGTTACTCGCAGCAGCCGCCTTGTTCATTTGCATTGTTTTGCAGTGTAGCATTCTGAGATGTGCCAGCCAAGAAAAGGAAAGAATGAGGGACAAAATTAGACCACAAAAGTACAAGATTAAAAAATTTACATTTACTCCTACTTTATTATTTCGTTTTTCTGCTTCCGTCTAATTTAATTCTTGTCGTGGATTTGTGGCTCAGGTAAATGACTTTAACGACATGCAATTCGGGCATCCACAGACTTGCAAATGTGCCCGTAATTTGTCGGGAGAAGGTACAAGAAATGGGCGCAAGGCAAGACGGACAATAGACAGGCAGACATAAGCGAGAGTTGTGGCAGAATTTATCACTACACTTTGCGGTATTTTATGCGTTATGCCTTAAGAGAGCCGAGGCTTTATGCGTGCGAATGACGTCCAGTGAAAGAACCGCACAAGTGGTAGTTTGGTAGTGCAAGATGTACAAGATGACACTTTCTGATTTCACCTCTGCGCTGTGGGAGCCCCGTGTCACGTCATAAAAATATGCGCATGCATATTCATTTAATCTTACCCACTCTCACTTTCCTGTCTGCTTTGCACTTCGTACCTTTTCTAATTTTCTTTCTCATTCAATAAGAGAACTCGAGAACGAAGATGAAGAAAAGACGATTACGGCGGATTAAATTGAAAATGTCAGAAGCAGAACAAGATGCAGCACTTGCATACATTTCCGACCCGCGTATTCTGGGACGAGAGACCTTTTGATTGAAATTTTTGTTAAGACTCATGACAGCCTCCATCGCGGGAGGCCAAAGCCTTGTTACGCCCGCTCCGTGCTGTGTGTGTTGCGCTTTTAGGGCTGCCGCTTCGACACTCCAATTCAAATTGAACCTCACGTCTCTCTGAATCCGGATTAATCCGTTGATGCTGAATTCGATTCCGTACATGTGCTTTATTAATAATTTAATGTAAATGCCAGATGCAAACACTCTTGACGCGGTTCTTGTGGTCGATGTTGCAGGCTCTCGTTTTTAATTAAGCACTGAATAATGGAAGCCGACCTTTACAGGTCGTCCCGGAGCTAATTGAAAAATGCTTTCTCTCTTCCCTACAGGCTTAACACTTTTACTACCGTACATCATTACAATGCGCAAGAAATGGTCGCAGTGTCAGCTTCGCGTATTTGCGATTGCCAATAAAAATTCGGAAGCCCAGCTGGAGTACCGCAGGTACTTTGTACTTTCGCCAAGCATCTAGTACTTATGCTGTGGTTTTGCTTGGAAATCGTATTAATGAATCTCGTCGACAGCATGGCGGCTCTGTTGTCCAAGTTCCGCATCGACTACTCTAAGTTGACGTTAATTCCGGACATCACACGACGAGCTCACTCAAAAACGCAAGAATTATTCGATTCACTTATCAGGGATTACACTGTGCGGGAAAACAAAGGTACGGAAATGCGATTAGTCTAGTCAGTCGTACCATTCCACCTAGAACCTTTCGTGCCTCGTGCTCTTGCCGATCACAAAAGGCAAAATGTGCCACCCTAAAAGCAGTACCTGATTGAAATGACAGGCGTCTTTAAAAAGTAAATCGAATGTAAACAAATGTAAATACGAAAATGGGTTCATACAAATGTATTAGGCTGTGAAAGCTTTTAAAGCGAATGTTACTTAGCAGTTCCATTAAGTGCCTTTTCCAGACGCTTTCTATTCGGCCGTGCCGTGGCAAAAAATATTAAACAGCGTTCGAGGGTCATAAGACAGAGAACAAAAGAAAGTGGATTACCATGTTAGGAAAATGATAAGTGCAAAGCATACATAGACTACTAAATCTAACAAGGTTTGGAGACGGAGCAGAAGCATTATTGACAATTATTGTTTACTCTTGTTGGTCTCAATTTCCGTTTCTTACGACGCTCCATCGACATATTTATAATTCTCTTAATAATTGTTCCGGTGGGAAATCGATCAAAATGTCCTTATGCATGCATGCTTCCTCTCGACATCGTCTTTCGATATGATATGAAATAGATTCAAATACGAGTCGATGTGTTTCCTATCAGAATGCAAAATCGGTTTATGGCACGGCGGGCAAGAAACGGCGCAGTGGGTAATGGTAATGGTTTTATTGAACTAGAAAAGTAGATCTGGATAATTCCCAATGCTGCTTGCTGCCTCGACTGTAGATAGAGAATTGAGATCATGAACTGCGCGGTACGGAAATGAGTATTGGTAATGGGTAACCTGAGACATTACGATTTCACCTTTTCCGAGAATCCAAGTCTCTCATCCATCCATTCACATTTGTACGTCTCTACGCCTACCCTAATTAGATTTCTCTCTTCTTTTCTCCTTCATATGAATTTCGTAAATGTGGCATCCCGGCGTGATGGCAATGGCACGGTTGGCTGCCCTCGCTTGACATTGCATTACTTCTTGCGATGATCCTCCGAAGACACTGAAGACGCATTTATCATCAGTGAAGGAGAACTACTTGGTCTTAAGGAGAAAACGAATCGCCATCTCCGTCTTCGTGAACTACTTTTGGAACATTCGACCAAGTCCAATCTGATTGTAATGTAAGTACAAGTAAAAAGCATTGTAATGTATACCTGCGCACGGCCCAAGGTTGAGTTTCTATTTATCTTTTCCTCCTCCTCCATTCCTGGTCCGGTTGCGCCACTTTCACTTGACTAAACACCTCTTCTCGGCATTGTCGCTTCCAGTTTGAGCGAAGTGGAAATATTTTGTTTACCTGGGCAGCTTGTCTCAGGAGAAAACTGACGTTGAGAAACGCACTCTGTCGGTTCATGGTCATGAATCAGTCAATTATTTAATTGATTTTAATCAACGAAAGTAAAGTCAGTAAAGTGGACCAAGCTCTGAGGTTGATTTGTTTTTTTTGTTGACCTTTGCCTCCTGGCTTCTCCCTCGCAAACTCTTTTCTTAATTAAATTCGGCAATTAATTGAGTTCGTAGCCAAGCACAGAAAAGCAGCGCGGATGCTGAAAGAGTGCAAAAGTTGTTGAATTAATTTTGTTGATTGTTTGCAAAGTGTTAATCCCATTTATCCTGTCTAGCCTGAAGTTCGCAAGTCGCACGAGCTGCGAACACGGATTAGTATTCTAAAGGAACGCAATAACGATGTCATTCGACTAATTCTTCTTCTTTCGGCGCTTCACGTACTTTTCTTCTTCGAAAGCAGAACGCACGCCGCATGAAACACAAGTAGAGAAACTCCGATTCAACTTGCACTTGAGAAGATGAGGAGCTCCTCGTTGCCGGTGTTTTCATATTCTTCTTCATTAATACAGGACTCTGCCAGTTCCTCGGAAAGGAGTCGTATCAGCGTTCTTGTACATGGCGTGGCTGGAAATACTTACTAAGGATATGCCTCCGTTTTTGCTTGTTCGTGGAAACCAAGCATCTGTTCTTACGTTCTATTCATAAACTGTGTGCTGGAATTCTGTGTGGATGCAGAATGTTCAGATCACATGTAAGCCTATTTTCATGTTTGTTCTTTGAAGCAGCTGGACCGGTAATATAAGTATTTGTATCATTTATTCAGTTGCAGGGCGATTGATTCCAGAAGCGCGACGGACAGGAAGAACGATCTTTTAGAAGTTTTTTCTTTAATTTTAGCTCACTTTTAAACAATTATTGCTTGTTTTCGTAGTCCGGTGTTTAATTTAAACCATTAGAGAGAAAACGCGATAGAATACGTCCGACTTTTAAATTTTTGCTGGTGTCTTGTGGGTTGTGTGTGAAAGCAGAAGAGCAACCGAGTAGCATCATCAAGTCAAATCGCGCGTGTGGAGTAGAAGTGGAAAAGTTCTGATGTAAGATTCCGCGAATGTAATTAATTCAATTAGAGAGAAGCGAATTCCCAGTACTAAAAATTTGTAGAAAATTGAACATTTTTCAATGTCTAGCGCTCATTGTCTTGGTGTACGAACTCGTTTATTAAAGCACAGGAAGAGAATATTAATTTTTGAGGTTTGATATAGCAAATGCATTTCAAAAAGTTGGATGCCTACAAAAGACATCATCGTATCTTCTCACTCGTGTGAAACCGTGAATCGTAAGACGTTCCACGATCGGAAGAGACATAAAAGCTCATATCATCAAGCGAATGCGACGGGGCGGGAAGCAGCAGCAAGAATGCAAATGCAAGGTTGCTGACGCTGTACTGGTTCAAGTCTTCGTCTTCACATAATCCTGGAAATCTCATTGAATTAATTACCTTCATTTTGAAGAATCATGTCTGCCTTCACGAAAAGCTCATTTCCAACGCAAAACTTTGCTAATGATGTTAATTGGCGCATTAATTAGTTTAAGACTGTTTAATGAAGGTTAAATTCCTGCTGTCAATCAAGTCTGAAATTACTTAATCAATTACGTAAGTGTGAGGCACATTGGTCATGAGACCCCGATACGAACACGAGAATTTTATTGCACAAGGTCTGAGACTGAGACACTCGTAAAAGCCTGCCTTCGTTTTTGAATATTCATGCTGTGAGCCAAACTCTCTATCCTTTTAAACTTGGAGTCTCTATAGTTTTGTACGCACGATCAAGTAAATACTATCGATCGTGGTGCTGTTTACATACAATTAAGCCTCATCACGGTAGAATTATTAAACGCTCTAATTGTTCTTCCAGGAATACTCGAATCTAACAGAGCAAGCATAAGTATTCGTTCAAATTGCAGATTTCGATTTCGGCTTCGATTTCTCATTCTCAATATACAGTTTGCGGAATGTAAACATTTGTTTTATAATTGCTCTGAAAATGCTTTCATGCGAAAATCGATTCAGTTCTCACTTCTAGACTATGAAACCAAACCAAGCCTCCTTGATTGCAAAATTCGAATTACTATGCAATAATAATACAGGCAGCCGAGGCAGCAAGCACTCAAAGAGGAAAGTGGAAATCCTACAATATTCATCAACTCAATCACCTTACCTTTTAGAAAGTCAGAATAACACGGCTAAAAATATTCGACTTCTTCATGAGCAAAAGCAACAAAGTTCAACTCTGGAAATTCAGGAATAAATTATTCATAAGTATAATTATTCAGTCACAAAATCGAATTCGATAGGAATACGAAGCAAGAAGTGAAGTGACCTGAATTGGTCGTATGAATTGAAACTTGATAGCCAATAATCCGGGTTGGTATCACTCAGAACCTTTCATCTTGTTGCAATTTTATTGCTCCTGGAAACTCTGGCAAGGAGCAAGACATTGAATAGAGCCTAAAAAAGTGTGTAGAGGTCAATTCGATAGACCATTCAAGTCAAGTGAAACTCAACGCTCAACGCATGATGGCTGTTGAATAACTCTTAAAACCACAGTCCGTCACGAAACCCTGTGTCTAGTTTCTGTTGATACACCTTCGACGCGTAGTTGTTAGTGGCTTCTTAACTCGGGTAGTCGAGCAGCACCACATTCGTCGTCAGCTTCAGCTCGCTCGCACCACGAACGATCACATCTTCACGTCTTGATGGAAGACACCTGAAAGAATGCGACTGTATAAAGTTAAAATTTGAAGCAGTACGACTGGAGAATCGATATTCTTGATGCGATTATGATTTCAGTCCCCTGCTCCTATCGATCTTCATAAGCGAAATTCAATCTTATGAGAATAGCTTGATGTGGGTCTTGGATGAGTGTGCGATCAATCACCGCGACCAAATGCGCGTTCAAATGGAAAACGGCTTATGGCTGCATTTTCTTCAGACACTTTTCCATGAAGTAATGACGCATGTCACATTTGTGAGGTGAAAGCAATTTCCAATTTCTTCATTTGCCATTGCCATCATCCTCTAATGCATTGCATGAGAAAGAGAATTCGGACTCGTCACCACGTTCGATTTTATTAGCCGCAATTATATTTTTAGACATCTTTTATTACACTACGCCCGTACCCTCACGTATGACAATAGCCTTAAGCTAATATTACAGTCATGGGGTTTGGCAATGATTTTGGCTGACAACTAGCGTTCTGTAAAATGGATGGTTTCACGTCATTGCCACTAGTATCAAAATATATGACTCGTAACATATTCTATTGGCACCTGGATCAATACACCAAGTGAAGACAGAAGACCGCAAAGTGCTGATTTCACAGACTATTATTGGCCTGCACGCTACTGTTGGACGATTATCTTGTTACTCATTCTCGTGTCACAATATGGCATAACCCTAAAACGTCTACTCATTCATACTAAATGAAATAGTTCGTTCGTATCCATTCGTATTATCAAAATTTTGTAAAGCGTAACAGCGAAGAGTGAGCCTTTTCACATTTCTGCAAGATAAGCAATCAGAACTCATTTATGGTCATCAAATTTACAACGCCAAAGCATTGTTTCACCTGGCATGGACGTTTTGTGTTTCTTCAGAAAGAGTTTCATGTACCGCATGTAGCTGTAGTAGAACTGAAAATTGTGTCAGTTGCCAAACAGAAACGTAAATGCTTGGTGAATAAGTCGCACGAGGTCTGTCGTTGTGGTCGATCGTCCGTTTTGAGAATACGCTAATCTGGCACATTCCCTTGTTAGCCTGCAGGCTCCATAAGTTGCCAACAGTTCAGGAGGTGCTGTCGACAAGTGAATGAAAAGAAATGGTTGTCAATGTCAATTCTGGGACACTGGAGAGCGAATAAATAGTAGTACTGTATTATTACCTGGACCGCCACGATCGCCGTAGACCAAAGCCCAATGAAAGAGTACCGCCAGAGCACCAGCAAGTAAATCACCTTGTCCCCCACAGCGACGATTTGAACCACCACCGGCACAGCAAACACTGAGTCTTCCGTTCGACGCGACATCAGTGGCTCCTTTACTGAGTATCGTAACATTTCCTAGAGCTTGCGCCAGCTCACGAATTTTCTCGGTTGATACGCTTGGCACAGGTTTGTTATCACCACCAAGTACTGCATTGAACAACCGCGACAGTTCCATCGAGTTTGGAGTGAGGATAACTTTGGAGTAATTCTTTATTAGGTCAGGCTTCTCCGTGACTAAGAACAGTCCATCAGCATCGATGATCATGGGCTTATCCAATTCTCTCAGCTTTAGTATTAGGTTCGTTACTGTCGCTAAGATCTGCGGATTCTTTCCTAGTCCAGGCCCAATAACGAATGAATGGAATTTAGGAGCCCACTCCAGAATCCTTTCCAGCGCATTGTTGGTGTCAAGTATTGGATGCACAATTAGTTCGGGGCTGTAAGTTTTGATTACTAGGCCGGCGTTTTGAACACAAAATACATGTGCGAGATCAGCACCAACCTGAAAGGGACAAATCCTTTAATTCTGAGTAAAATTAAAATTTACCTTTACAAATATTAATTACCTTCATTGCAGATATGGCTGCGAAGTATGGTGCACCAGTGTATTCTTCACTACCACCAATAACAGCAATTCGTCCAGCTTGGCCTTTATGCAGGGCATTTGTTAATGATGGAATGAAAGCACGCGTCGCCACCAGAAGCCCTTCGTCATTGCTGCTTCCACCAACCGTTACTGATGACATTTTCTTGGTTATGATGTGGGTGTAATGATTGTGGTTGTGATTAATACTACTACCACGAGTAGTAGTTATTGTACGTGGAGTATTGGTGCTTGAGCTTGTAAATTCTTTCAGTAATTCGGTTTCACCGCGTCGACGGAAATAATTGGTACTTGATGAAGCCGAAGTAACTACAAATGAATGCAGTTGCCGAAATATGCTTCTTGACGCTGATACTGCTGATGTGAATATTGACGAACAAGGCAAATATTTCATGTCATACAAATTACAGACGGAGGTCTTCTCAAACGACT
This sequence comes from Mesaphorura yosii, assembly GCA_009869945.1. Taxonomy (NCBI): domain Eukaryota; kingdom Metazoa; phylum Arthropoda; class Collembola; order Poduromorpha; family Tullbergiidae; genus Mesaphorura; species Mesaphorura yosii. Next base: position 53,026 of record WIXG01000393.1, on the reverse strand, counting down.
GCTGAAGTTCGGTTTTGACAATGGATGCAATATGGAACACTAAAATAAGATAAGAGATGAAAGACAATGTTATCAGTGTTGATAAGCCAGTGGCCAGGACCACGGTAAGTGGAATGAGTCAAGACTTTAGACTTTGAGCGATATGTTCACAATTTTATACCGTAACATTTTGGGACAAGCTGTTGAGAAGAAAGTTGAATTTCTTACCAGGACGACAAAGACAAGGATTTTAAAGCAGTCGCAAAGAAATGGCAGTCATTAATCAATGGATGTACTTTCTCTGTCCTACGTTTAGTTAAGATGAATATTATCTAATCCAGCGTACCCAGTAATTTTATATGATAATTTTGGTCAGTTAATTGTTAACCAAGTCAATATCCTGCCCTGATACATGAATTGGTTTTGAATATTGTTTTTCTAATTTTACGTGAAGAAACCTCGGGACGCGACGCCTTGTTTCATTTCATTGACTTGTCTGAAGTTTCTGAAGGGTCTGAAGACCAGTTTACCAGCGAGACTGTGAAGCAAGAGCATAATTAACTTTAGCAGTCCCACCCTGCAATTGCCTGGGGTTCATTTAAAAATAACATACATTGTTAAGAAGTGCAAAGTTTTTCAAACTTAAAATGGAACTTCTGTGAAATAAGTAAAAGTTAAGTACTCCGTAGACCGCAAGCAAAAATGAAAACTCGTGCGTCAAGGGATTCATAATTAATTAATGTCGTTTGGGTTAAGTTATTCATGCCATGCCAGAAAGAATTTTGCCCAAATGAATCACTGAAAGTTAAAAAAGCAGTGTGTTTCAGGAAGAGTTGAGCATTTTCTCAAATAATTTGAATATTTTATCATGCATGGACAACGAATGGAATATAACATTGAATTATGATATGGCCCGACATTCAGTGATTTTGAACCCGTGTCCCAACATGAAGCCACATTTAACGGTAAATGGAATTCGGTCACTCGTGTTTTAATTACTTATCAAGGTGGCTATAATGAGACAGGAGCGTCACATTACATAATTTCACACAATGAATATTCATTTACGGCGTCGTCTGAATGAACGTGTCTCATAAACAGAAATTAATATTAATTTTTCTTAAATTAGGAATGCAAAAACAAAATCATGTCAAGACTATGTTGGGCCACCGCAACTTTCTGAAAAATTAAAACGTGGGAATGCGGGCCTTGGAAATATTCAATTCGGTCACAAGACGGCCATGTTTTTGTGAAACTGAAGGCGTACTTAAAATGATCTCTATGCTTGGACTTTGCCCTCTGCTAGTACCCGACAGTGGGCGATTAATTTTAGCGAGCAATGGTGAGACTTTATGTTTGCTTACCTGTTGAACTTTGACGGATTGAGTTGTCATATTCTGTTAGTAACTCGTGATGGATTTCACAGAAAATTAATCAGACTGACTGAGTGGAGTTGACCTCAATGAATATTTTAGTATTTATCTCTTCCGATTTGGCCTGAATAATAAAGTGAAAGTCGGTAAAGGCAACCGAGCGAAACTAAGCGCGAATGAAACGCGAGTCTCACATTGACCGACCACACACCAATAACTTCTGCCTGAGTCTGTCTGGAGCTTTCACCTGGCAAGTCGGTTTTATACTCGTCTGGAACTGGAACTTTGTTCCGAGTTATTTTTGTCAGAACCGTCTTTTCTCAAACTGTGCTGCATACTGAACCAGTTCCTCAGTTCCAGAAGCAGAGACAGACTGCTATGATCTATGCACGAAAAGTTCCAGTCCATAAACTTTTGCAGAATTCGGGCCTGGTTGGAGTGTAGGAGAAAATTTGAGAACCTCTCTCCTCGTGCCCGGTGGATGCACTCAGCTCAACTACTTTAGGAAATGAGAAAGAGAATGAAATTTCACCATCCTAAATGTATTTTCTTAACTTTCCTCTGCACAGGCACGACGAGAACAGGAAACGGGTCGTGAGTCTCGAAGCAAGAAAGAGTGCCTCTCTGCCTTTCAAAATTAAAAAAGTCTGATTGACATCCGGTGTTGTTGAGACATGCCGCGAGATTTGATAATTTGTTATGCCCTTTCGCACTGCCTGCGAAGGGGAAGACGAAATGAAACCCGAAAGGTAATTGATTTTGAAGTGGCTCGCATAAATCATGTGCGGCAAGGTTTCTTCCAGTGCTCAAGTAGGCGGGCGAACTCGCAGAAAGCGTGAGGATGTTGCAACCTTCTTTCGGAGCTTTAATAATTCATAAATTAGACTGAGTTGAACCTCCCTTGAACTCACTGACGCAGATAGTGAAAGCAATAAATGTCATTCTCGATTGGCTTCCGGGACTGTGCTCTCAAGAACGTCTGTTCGAAAGATTTCTTTTCGTGCACGCAATCATGAACAATTTTTGAGCAGCGGTCTCCAGTTCTCAAGTCTGAATCACTTCTTTATTTCAAAATTGCATTCGCGCAAGCAAGAAAGCAAACAGCAGTCGTTGTTTACAAGATTCAACGAAAAAGTAATCAACTCATGTTTAGTCTACTTCCAAGAAGTCTATGCTTGAGGTTTTCCTTTCCTATTTATAATTGTTGACGTTTTTCTTGAGCATGCTCGTTAGTGTTGCACTGCATGACTTTTGACTAAGCGGCTTTCCCTGTTCGGAACTCGGAACTTGAATGATGCATGCTCAAACTCTGAGGAAATTGACAGGCATTACAGTTTCTTGCGATTTGTTGTCCAGTTACGGAAACTCAGGCAAGCCAAACCACCAATTTTTTTTATCAACAGCGAGTGACTTCCCTTCCAGGATTTGCACAATGCACAAAGAAGGCAGTCTCCCGCTTCTTGATCCCTTCGAGCGATAATTAGTATTCATGCAAAAGCTAAGTGCGTGATAACATTCATGGAAAAGTACCTTGGGTTCTCGCCCTTGCAAAAAAGGAAATGAGACTTACAGCCCGCTGAAGAATTCGCAAACGGAAACAGATGGTCACGTCATCCAAAGAGAACATTCGTACAAGTCGGTGTTCCTCAAACCTTTCGTCGTCATGTCACTCCCTCGCCTCTGAATGAGTCTGCCAATTGGGAATGATTTATTCGTGCAAAAGAATGAGAACTCGCGCGCATTGTCTCAAATTAACCGTCACAGTGTCTTTACTGTTGAGTTTGAACCTACAAACAATTTCCCAATTAACACACTAATTGACTGTAAGGTCTGATGCATTTCTCTATTTCGCAGCTTGTGAGTTCCATAAATCAGAACAAATTGAAGGCGTGTTTCCGCAAACCTCTCCCGCAGGTGACAGTTGTCGTTTCGATCAAGACAAGCATTGCGTGCAGTACGCAATTAATTAGCGCATTCATTCATTCAAAGCGCAAATATCAATACTAATGTCAGTCACGCTTTCTTTCATGGACAAGACTTGCTCTTCAGAAATTGCATGTGGCAGGTGGCAGCAAAATTTGTGCAATCTGTCAAGAAATGATTTTTCAATGCCAGTCTCTTCAGTCGCTTATCACGTCATGCGAGAATGTCCTTAGCGCACTGGAATTCGTGTAAGCAGAAGCACAGGCAGAGGGAACAAGGACAAAACCACAAAAATTTATAATTAAAGTAAGATTCTAATTTTGTGCTTTGCGAGCACATGCGGCTAGAAGACTGTATCAGCTTTTCACGTGGAGTATAACGCTTTGCGTTACCAATCCGAAATACCAGTCTACTGAACGACTGAACTTCTGTACTTACTGCATGCGCGATGAACTATCAACTAATACTGTATAAGTTATTACAAGATCACAGTACAAATTACAATGCAATCCATTACTCATTAACAGGCATAGCTTATACATTCAATTACGCTCATACTCGTACTCATACGCTATGAAATGCTTGCAATGTAAGCCAAACTTGTTTCACCGTAAAGAAAAAATCAGGAAAAAAGTATTTATATAACGCATCAACTGCACGCAGTCATTCTCGCAGTTCAGAAGCGGCTTGACAGCATTTGAGACGAGACCTGACCCAACTCTGATTCCGGCGTACTTTTGAGACACATTGTCAATCATTCACCTTAATTGTTAACGGGACGCACCACCCTTAATTAAGGAGTCTCAGTTCCTCGCTGTCGAATTACGAAGAAAGTACTTTTAGCACCGCAGAGCATCGCCTGTGTTGAGTTAGAACGAGAAGTGAATCACGACAGAAAGTACGAAACCTGTTTCACGTTCCGTGCTATCTTGGCAGACAACAGACCCTCGTCGTTGGCGTTCCCGAGAACCCGAGCCGAAATTCATCATCGCGTCCTGCGTATCGCATTGTATGCATCACCACAAGCCAAACCGGCAGAAGATTACATTTTGCATCTGCATCCTTTCCAGCACATTACGCTGCTATTATTACATCACCCATTGCACACACACATTATGTGAAATGTTAACAGTCTGTGAGGAATAGCATCGTATCAAGTTGAACGAACACCAACTACCCGCACCACACCGCATCGCCACACCAGAGACGGACGAAACTGACAATTCGTAAACCGTAAAAACCGGCAACTCAACGTACACTTTTGGCAGTTCTCTTTTCGTGTTATTGTTGCTGCTCCTGCCTTTCGTTCCGAGTTCGTGTGCGTATTCCCAGCTGCGATATTTCTTTCCACCGTATTCGTGCCACGACGAATTGTGCAAGAAGATCATCTTCCCCCTGCCTGCTGTCTGCTCTCATTCATTGTAAAGCAGACGAGACGTTCTCAGAATCCGTCCGCTGGTATTCTTAACAATACACAAACATCAGGAGTAACAACAGAAGAAAAATTATCGTATTTTCATACAATACGGCACGACTCACATTATCACGGTAAGTACCAGACAGGGAACGAATCGATTTTTATGTACTAAGCCCGCACTCGTGCTCGTAGACATCGCCATAGACTGTAGTAAGTGTTAATCTCTTGTGACAAGTTTACGCTTACATCTTCTCCGGTTCATCTTCATTCAAAACTTCAGAGAGGCTGACGCTGACTGAAAGTTGTCTCCTGAGTGTCTTGAGTTCGCTTTGGCTTGCACTCTGCGCTCTTGAGTAAGTTATTTATTTTGAGAAAAATCTTATTAACCAAATAACGCGTGCACACGCGAAACTTGACACAAGATTCGCAGCGACAACAAACGATTTACTTTACCGCAGTGCAACAACAGCATTTGTATTCATTCCACTTTCCTTCTCTTTCCAGGATTCACGAGATTTTTCATTCTCATCGAGGATTTGAACTCAAGAAGACGACAGCCGCGAACGGAAATCTCAGCCTGCCCTGACGCAGAAAAGTAAGTGCAAAGCTGTCAACACTGCTATTGCAAAAAGCTCGAGAGATCAAAGTTGTCGTCGACGCTTGTCCTTTAGACCATCAACTCTGTATCACAGAAACCCGTGAGGAACAAAAGTAAACAACTGACGAGGCAGAAAGAAAAACCCGAGAAGATATTTCATCTTTTTATCTCTGAAGGAAAAAGGAAAGAAATTGACAAAAGCAAGATTGAAATTTCTGTAATTCATTCCTTCATCATCAAAAGAATTCTGCTCATGTGGATTCAGCACGAATCATAGCACCGTTCAACAACACAAGGCGTTCCAGAGTGCAAATGACAATTTGAGCTTTGAACTCGTCTGTAACAAACAGATCTTAAATCTCGAACACGAAGAAGAAAAGTGCGAACTTCGCAATGCTCTCTGCGTGCATGTCATGAGGAACTTAACACTTATTAAAAAATAGGCGAGTCCCAAGTTGATAAGATTCTGCCAGCGAGATCAAAAGAAGTGTTTCTGAAGCGCGAAGGCGAGCCAAGCTTTGCATCATCACACTCTCAGCACAAAGTGTCAATATTACTTCAAAGGGTCCGAGGAAGGAGTTGGAAGCTCTCATTACGACGTTGATCATTCCGAGTCAAACTTTGAGCGCGTTCAACCAGTACTGCCTTTGATCGAAATTGAATCACACCCGCTGTCTTCTGCAAAACTGGTCGGATTTGATCGCCGAGGAATTTCTGTACGCGAAGATTTTATCACCTCGCAATTATTGAGAACCAAAAGCAGCAAGTCATCAAGATGCTCAACCGGGGCAAACTGAGCATCAACAAGTCGGATGGCACCACGGTGTCCACCGGCGGGGGTGGGGCCGTCTACCTTCACAACAACCATGCAAACGTCGAGAATGGTCGATTTCACGTCGCAAAGGTGAACTCCCTTGGCACGTCGGCGACTTCACCCGGCTCACTCGTCGCGGCTGACACCGGGGCCGACGACGATTTGGCGAACGGGGGTCCAGGCCAGTACAACACATACGTGTACGACACACGGTACGCCAAGAGCCTGGGACAACTCACGCGGGAAGCACTGCCAAAGCTTGATAACTATCGTGATCTGATGTCCGTCCACAACGCATACCGTCCTACATTGGATGAACTGCATAATGCAACACTGCATGAAAAGGTACGTACATTTTTTACGGCATGCTTGCTAATTTTGCAATCAACGGTCGTCTAGGTTAAAGACTTCTCACGTTCATGATCACCGTGAGCAGAAAACACCATCATCATGACGTGCATCACATCAAATTAATAGTCACGGCGTCAGTGCATGAAGTTTGGAAATGCAATTAGAGTTTACTGTGCAAAATTCATAGGTGCAAGCATGTTATTATTTCTGACTCTTCAATGCGATGGCTCTCACATACAATTACGAGTTTATTGCTTCCTTTGTGAAGCAACAAAGGAGCCAGCATGGAAGGGCATTCTGTGTAAATGCAAACTCATAAATAGAAGCGAACATCAAAGTGCATTCAACGCATCAGTTGACTGGTCGCACGTTCTCTCAGGCAAATAAGGAGAAGATTGCATTCTTGTGCACTCATGCATGTCGTGCGAATGCGTCGTGTCTGGCCAATGTCAATGCTGTTCACCCCGTTTCATCTCCACATTCAATCGCGAGTATTGCTTCAAAGTTACTGGAATGCGAATGGAACTGGCACCTGGACAGTGAGTCACTTTTTCAGTGCAAGTGAGGTACATTTCATTTTCCAGGGTTGAATGTCGCTTCCGGTCAGATGAGGTAATTTCATCCGCATTCTTTTGCCCATTCAATTGAACAGTTCATATCATAATGCATCATACTCAACGCAAATTGAGATTATTGTGATCACGCGCTAGCAGCATGATCAAAGAGCATCATGAACACTCAGACAAGAACATTTGCACGAGTACATCTTGACTTTTATTCTTCATAATCCGTCTTGTTCGGTCAGTAACTTTCCTCGATGCTATTTAGGATACAACTAGCGCAAGCAAGTGAACTTGCAGCACGAAGTGAATGATGCGGTACATACAAATGTGAGACCTTTTTCACTTTGTTATTGGCGAAATTAAGTAGTATGTGCAAATTACATAATGTACGAGAAACGAGTAAATGTGTCAAGAAACTACGTCAAGTGGTCTTCTGGCGTACAGTAATGCGATACTGCATTGTTGGCATCTTGCTGTGTGCATCTCGTAGTTTCTGGTTTGAACGAGTAATAAGAAGATAAATTAAGTTTTTGCACAGCACGAGCTCGAGTGCATGGCCGATTGTCAACAGACAACATCTTTCTACTTGTCCTGTGACGTGACTCAGAAGATGCAATGCAAATGCATGGTCAGAACGTGTGCAGACGTACTTGTGGAAAAGTACAAGCACAACTTTGTTTAGAAAACTGGCACCAGGTCGTCTTCATTTGATTGTAATTAATTTACTTATTAACAGCGAGTTTCGATGCTGCACAAAACTTTGTTTTACATATTGTTTGTTTACGTGTTTATTTTAGCGTCCATTCTCAGTGCTTATTAACGTAAAGGTCAACTGAAACGCTTAATGCATTTGCTGCTTTCTGCCGATCAATCCACAAGCCAAGAGAATCCTGACTTAATCTCCAAACATTGTGTTTTGATAAATGCTTATTTACATAAATGCGGAATTTAGCTTAGTCGTCGGCTAGTCTGTTTCCTGTCAAAAATTGTACACGCTTGCTACGCTACACGCTATACATGAGAATAAGATTTGATTATTGTTTATTTTGACTTCTTGCATGCTCTCTGCCAGCTTGCACTCTGCTCTGCTCTGCGCTGATCGGGCATAACTCAAGCAGCAAATGAATGAATCTGCTTCATTTTGAGGAAACTTGCGTGTTTGCTGTCCATAAATGATTAACTTGTAGGTTTTCATATACTTTTAACAATGATTCATATCACAACAGAATATCATATCTTGCATTTACGATTCATTTGGAATGATCCAAACTTCTTCATTTACGAGAGGAAAGGTTCCTAAGAACTGAACTTGCGACTCGCCCTGCAAACAAGAATAAGATGGCCTGCATGCTCAAGGCCTGAATCCGTCGGACTTGCTACTTTTAGAAGAAGCACGCTGGGAGCTGTATTTGATGAAACTTTTATTGCAAAAGAACTTGAGTTCTTCCCCATATAATTATATCATTATCTCCCCTAAGCGCTTTCCACATCATTTGTACGCGCTCACTCAGCGGATCCCGTCTCACTACGGCAAAGGATGTAAAGAACTTTGGAGTCTGTGAGTCTATTTTTGGGTCCTTTCTTCGAAAGTACTCGAATTATGAGTCTATAATTAAGGTACTTGTACAATTTTGTTATAACTCATTTTTACTTACTTGTTGAAAAAGGAATTCACGAATTTTCCTTTCCATCCCATCAGCGGCCTCATTATTCGGCTGGCAGCGTCTCTGTGCACAAAAGTTGAAGTTTTCACAGAATGCAAAGTACAAAGGACCTCTTATGCTAAGTTATGTAGGCTGGCTTCCTAGCTCACAGGGGGATGCTCTATTCTGGAGTATTTCGCTAGAGCATTCAGCGGTTCCGCAGCCTGAAGTTCATTTGTGCAATGAGCACGGTCGTAATGGGGAAATAATTGACTATTACTTCCATTGCTTGTGCTCTCTGGCTTCCAATTTGAAATCCGCAGGTGATAAAAAAAGTCGTACGCATAAATCAACCACAATAGTGACTTGTTCGACTCCGCGACTCAAGAATCAATCATGGGCAAATTGCAAATTTTATTTTTAGAAGTCTTCTGGTGTCGCATCGACCATGGCTAAAGAGATTGATATTCTACCAAAAATGCACAAAAAGCCAGACTTTCTTACGTCACTGTACGTCAGAGCATGAACTTCAGTTCCCGTAGTCCAATTTATTCATTCAGCATTAATCACGCATAACGAATTGGCATGTCCGAAGTAGCGTACATAATTTGTTCATTGTGTGACTATTCACTGGCTTTGGCTAGCCATTGTTGTCCTAATTAGATTAATAAAACAAACTTCGTCCAATTAATTTTAAGCTTTGCAAAGTAACAAAGGCAAAAAAATTTAAACCTAGTTCAATTTGTGACACGCAACTGCCTCAACTTACACACGCGTTCTTGTCATAAAACTCCGGCATCAAACAAATCAAGTTTCGCGTGCATATTCTATTAGACATGCAATTCACATTTTTTCACGATCTTCTACAATAATCTATTTTGTTGGTGAACACAAAATTAAACTAGAAATTCATAATTTGCTCCCTGAATCGATAATTTGCCTCCGGAGAACAGAAGAGAGTTTATTTGCCAAAAGAGGAAAGAAGTACGTTAACATGAAATACTTCTGGACAGGTCAATGATTTAGGAGTTTAGTTATGAAAATATTTGGAATTTGGGTCTCCTTGCAACGGAGACCAATGCGGACAGAGCAGAAATAAGAAAATATTTGCAGATCGCGTTCTTTTACGAGCTACTGCAAAAAATGAAATTTATGAGTTGACATTTATTACTTGTAGCATGCAGAATCGTATATACAAAGAGACAGAGGGGAATTTGTACTGAAATAGCTGAATATCTAATGAACAGGCAATATACGAAGACATGAGGTTTATTGAGCGTGTTTCTATAAATATTTAGGTGTCCTTGCAGTGTGGCGAAAGAATTCTTAGTTTATTATGGGATTTTATACCCCGTTGCCTTGAGCATTAACCGGAAGCCTTGACTCAACCTTCAAAGAAAGATCAACCAAAAATTGGTTACGGCAATTCCGTCCGCGTCAGCCAAATCATGGTTTTTCCAAGATACGTTTCGGCAAGATGCAACAGTCTCCTAAATTAAATCGTTAACAGACATATTTGCCATTACTTAGAAGCACAAAGGCGCCTGTATTGTGCTGGGGCAAGCGGAAAGTTGTGAACAATGCATTTTCAATCGCATCCTTATCGCTTGTTGTATTAGAGGCTCAAAAGTTTCCAATTTCGTACTGCTGTGCCATGCAAATCCATTGAAAAAAAATAATGCGTGATATAATTAACCTTTTCCAATCACCTTCTCGAAACTCTATTTTAGTCTATGTCGTGCATTGTAGACTAAGTTGGAATTCTGTTAAGTTAGAACGTAAAATCTAAAAATAGACTTAACAATTCTTTAAATACATAACTCAGTCGCAATTGAATGTCATCAGCCTCAACGGAAAATTACTACGGGACAAAAATTCAACCAATCTGTATGCAGGTGCAAAAATCAATTGTGCTTGAAAGCAAGATGCATAGGATTCGATTTCAACCTCGAGTGTTTGCGCAGAAGCTGAGTGCATCTTGAAAATATGCGACCTCTTTAACATGAAGCCTCAATATTTACTATTTACTGTCATTTTCATGATTGATGAGGAGTTGACACACTTAAACGTGTGAAGAGAAGCATCTCATCGTGTTAAACAGGAATGACAAATCGAAAGTTAGTTATCTGATGGTGATATTTAAAAGCAACAACGGCTGATGCGAAACTTTTCTTACCGTCGATCCAGTCACTTTGTTTTCGTTTCGATAAGATGAACACAAAATACTCAATTGAACGCGTTTCTGGAATGGCGAATTAACAAATTAGAAGAGAGGATTAGCAGGACACCGGTTGCAGCGTTGCTGAATGAAAAATGAGAAGAAAGTGACGAAGAAGGTAAATGGCATCAGATAATAAACGTGAGTTGCGTTACTTTGCTTGGAAATGCATTCTGGAATATCTCCAGCCTGAACTCATTTCAGTCATTTGAAACTGCATTGGGCCAGTTCTTTGCTTTCTATACTGCTCAGTCTTCAGGTTGAATGAAGCAAAAAAGTGCAAGCTCTCAGTCGACTCAGCCTGTTTAAGGCGGTTCCGATTTTTTGCAAGGTGGATGCTCGCTCACTTTGATTACGTAAGCGAAAGAGGTTAGGGCCTTTTGTTAGCGGAGCAAATGAGACAACAATTATCGCATTCCACAAATTCTTGTCTGGAAATCATGCATGACGAGCATGACGATTCGATCGGGTTGTTAATCGTAAGTGATCCCGGCATACATTGTCTGGGTTGTATGCACACCTGCCAAAGTTGCATGCATCCATGCCATGGCTGTGTAAATTGGCTAATTTGCATGGAAGATTACAAATGTTAATAATGTCAAACATTGAACCTGTTGCACGTAACAAGTAGTAACCTCTTTTTTGCGTGCATTCTTTCGCTCTGGAATTTTTGACGTGAATACAAGTCCCAATTGATTATCAAGAGAAGGTAAATGCGGTTTTGAGTATTAAATCTTATGAACCCTCCATCACAATGATATGGAATCCAAGCATAAATTAATCTTGATTCCATTTTTGTGAGCTTGAAGCTTTGCAGAAGTCAGAACACCGGTTCTGTGTCTGAGTTTTCTGCTGCAATCTTGCCCTTGGACTCTAAGCGTAAAATACGTCAAGCGTCGGTCGAGATTGGATTTAAAGCGGAATGCACAGTAAATATGTCCAATGACATTTTCCCTAATTACAAATGACTTCAATAATTTGGTCATATCATACTCGCAAATACTGATGGCATTTAGAGTATACTGGTTTCTGATATTTGATATCAATCTATACCTGCTTTTAATTAGGACAATAGAATGCTCAACAAGCCTATTTCATGTTAGGACGAGTTTGTCTCGCTTCTCGTGTGAGACCTAACAAAATGCGCATGGTAAAAGTATGTTGTTTTTAATTTGCAGTCGCAAGCCAAAGATGAGGAAGCCGGTCCTGCACTGAAAGGAAAAGTCATCAAGTTCAGCTGGCTGGAAGGCGTATTGGTAATTAATGAATAGTTCACATTTCGCATGTGTCCATGAAAGAATTCCTTGCTTATAAAATCATTATGTCCGTGAATAGATGAGATGTTTGCTGAACATTTGGGGTGTAATGCTCTTTCTACGACTTTCGTGGGTGATTGGACAATCTGGAATAAGTACGTGCAAAGTCCTGCAAACGGTCAAATCTTGCTGGTTGCGTGCACTTTCTTACACTTTCTTCTTATGCTAGTCGAAGGATTTTTCGTCATAACCCTTGCCAACTTGGTGACCATCATCACGGGAATCTCGATGTCTGCCGTTTCAACCAACGGATTGATCAAAGGTGGTGGGATTTACTACATGATTTCAAGATCACTTGGGCCAGAATTCGGTGCGGCGATTGGGTTGATGTTTACAATTGCAAACTCGATTGCCGTGTCACTGTATATTGTCGGATTCTGCGAATCGCTCAATGACTTGCTAGAGGACAATGGTGTGGGATTCTTAATTGATGGTGGCGAAAATGACATCCGCGTAATCGGGGTCGGAATTCTTATTCTGATTTTGATCCTCGCATTCGTCGGCATGGACTGGGTTACAAGGGTAAGTGTTCTGGCTCGAATATAGACTTAGGGTACAAGTTTTACATTATTGACCCTTCGCGACTTCGTGCAGACGCAAATGTTTCTGCTGGTTGTGCTACTCGCGGCCCAAGTTGTATTCGTTGTTGGAACTTTCGTTGGACCAATGAGTGACGATGAAAAGGCAAAAGGTTTTGTGGGATACAATTGTAAGTCCGGAATAAGTCGTAGAATGGTTACCAGAAGAAGGCTCTGAACTTTAACTTTTGTAGTCGAAACATTCAAAAACAACTTGCTGAGTGACTACCGCAAGGGTCTGGACGGCGATGACACGACGCAGAGTTTTTTCTCCGTGTTTGGCGTCTTCTTCCCGGCTGTGACAGGAATTGTTGCGGGCGCAAATCTTTCTGGAGATTTGAAAGACCCGAGCTCCGCCATTCCGAAAGGAACACTGCTGGCAATCACAATCACGTACATCTCGTACTTTGGGTATGGGATCATGATTGGCGGCTGTGTCGACCGAGAAGCCAGTGGAAACCTTACCCAATATTTGGAAGGCATTAACTACACCGAAGAAGGCATTGAACCACCGCCAGGCTGGCACGACTACCATTATTGCACATCCGAAACCGGTGAGAACCTCTGCAAGTATGGAATGCTAAATAGTCCTCAAGTAATGGAATTGGTCAGTGTCTTTGGTTACGTAAGTGCTCTTTCGTTAACTATCCGGCTCTGCTCTTAATTTCTTGTTTCTAACGTCAAGAATTTATCCAACTAGCTTATATACGCTGGTTGCTTTGCTGCTACCTTGTCATCTGCCATTGCGTCGTTGGTTGGAGCACCCAGAGTACTGCAGGTACGATTTGCGCTTTTAAACGTACCCCGCGACATGAATGACATGCCAAATTTGAATTCTTTACTCAGGCATTGGCAAAGGACAAGCTTTACCCGAAAATTGAGTTTTTCGCCAAAGGATACGGCGCAAATAATGATCCAGTCCGTGGTTACATTCTTGTTTTCGTTGTGTCACTTGGATGTCTTTTGATTGGTAAGTAAATCTTTATGAAACGGTGAGGGTAAAAATTAGGTCATGTGGTCAAAGTTTTGGTTTCGTTGCAGCCAAACTGAATGCAATTGCTCCGCTTTTGTCAAATTTCTTCCTGGCCGCATACTGTCTAATCAACTTCTCAGTTTTCCACGCGTCAATTTCCAACTCACCGGGATGGCGTCCTTCATTCAAGTACTACAATGCGTGGGTCAGTCTTGGTGGAAGCATTTTGTGCATTGCCGTCATGTTTCTGATGTCGTGGGTGACTGCACTGATCACGGTGGCTGTGAGCATTTTCTTGTACCTGTACGTTTCGTACAGAAAGGTTAGCGATTGAGAAGCCTCGAGAGCATTCGGCTTGATTGCCCTTTCTTAACTAATCTAATCTACTGCTAATAATCCATTAGCCCGATGTAAACTGGGGATCCTCCACGCAAGCTCAGTCGTACAACTCCGCTTTGAAATCCGTCCAAGACCTAAACTTGGTCGACGAGCATGTCAAAAACTTCCGTCCACAAGTCCTTGTTTTGAGCGGCATGCCTGGAACTCGCCCACCACTTGTGGACTTCGCGTATCTGCTGGTCAAGAACTTGTCACTCATGATCTGCGGCCACGTTGTCAACGTAAGTCCAGCTTTCAGGCTTGAAAACAAAGAATCATCAGCTACCCGGACATCAGCATTAAGTCTTGCTTTATAATTCAGGGCGCGTATAATCAACGAATCAGAAACTCGCTGCAAAAGCAGGGTTATAATTGGTTGTTGAGACACAAGAAGAAGGGATTCTTCGCACTGGTCGAAGACGAAAGCTTCGAACGTGGTTGTAAATCGTTAATGCAGATTGCTGGCCTAGGCAAACTGAAGCCAAATATGGTCTTGCTTGGTTACAAGAGGGACTGGGTTGATCGGCCAGAAAAAGTTGACGAATTGTTGGAATATTTTAATGTTATTCAGTAAGTGGATTAAAGAAGTACACTGCGTTCATATTATTGTTTGTACAAACATTATGTAATTGTGATTGCAGTGCGGCCTTGGACATGCACCTTGCTGTTGGAATTCTGCGTGTGCCAGAAGGCCTGGATTACTCCAACATCATCGAAGAGGAGGACCAACAACAATCACAGCAGCTTCTGGACGTGATGAATCGAGAATCTCGTCTGCGAAGAAACATCTCAGGAAGCCAATTTTCAATTGATAGTACCACCAGCACGGAGTCTCAAGGTAGCCCGCCTCAAATTCCATTGAACCCGAGCAATGAGAAATCAGCAAACGGTGCCAATACAATTCCGATGCCAAACCAAGTGCCAGCACATCTTATTTCTGATGCCCCGACCGGTGGGAAAAAAAAGAAGAAAGGTCGCAGGGCCTCGTTGTCCGCGCTGTACAGTGGCCCAGGTGGAAATCCACTCCCAAGACACGTGCTTGCGAACGTCACTCAATTCTGTAGGAAGCAAAAGAAAAGTACAATTGACGTCTGGTGGTTGTACGACGATGGCGGGCTTACGATGCTACTGCCGTACATTCTGACAACGAGATCTGCATTTAATGGTTGTCAATTGCGTGTATTCACACTGACAACGAAGAAGGAAGACTTGGGAAGAGAACAACGAAAGTATGTAATGAACTGTGAAGATTCAAAATTCATGCTTCCATGCTTCATAAACACGTTTTAATGTTTTCATCTTTATTTGCCACTTTACAGCATGGCGGCTCTGCTTGCAAAGTTCCGTATTGACTACAGTGATGTGATCGTCATCCCAGATATCACAAAGAAGGCACAGGATTCCACGAAGAAAGAGTTTGATACTTTAATTGAACCATTCAGGACAATGAGCGACTGCCAATCGAATGATGGCACAAGCATTACGGACGCCGAGTTAATGGCACACAAAGAAAAGACCAATCGACATCTTCGTCTGAGTGAGTCGCTTCGGATGCATTCCAAAGATTCCACATTCGTTGTGATGTAAGTGTATAGCGAGAATAGCAACATAGCAGTTGAATTCTAACTCAGTGCATGCACAGCATACAATTAATTTTTTGTCTGCGTCTGAATTCTTTGCAGGACGCTTCCAATGCCTCGCAAGGGAGCCGTGTCTGGCCCTCTCTACATGGCCTGGCTGGAGATGCTGACCAAAGACATGCCACCATTCCTGGTCGTGCGTGGAAATCAAATGTCGGTCCTGACATTCTATTCTTAGAATCGAGAGTACCAAAGGAGACGAAAGACGTGTATGAGTATGGCCTATGTTGCCAACCTGAAAACATAATTTACGACTTAACACATTATTTGCTCATATTTTGATGACATTTATTTCCGTCCGTACTTTGTACCCGGTGATTTAGTCAGTATTATCATAGTTCTTTATTGTTGACTAAATGCATTAGGAACCATTATTTTAATATTTACTAGTTTGAGAACCCGATGGTAATTTATAACTATAATCTACTAATGGGAAGAAGGACAGGATTGGGTAAAATGAAATAGTTTAGATAATGTATATATTTTGAATTACTAATTATGTTGACTGTAAAGACATGTTAACTGCATTAATAAAATCAAGAAGAAAACAAGAAGTGCAATTGTGATTCACTGTCACTGGTCTGGCTCTGTACACAGCATTTTAATTTGCGTCCTTCATCCTCAACGTGCTCGGAGAGACTGAAGCATCCACAAGGCACAAAGCTGCTTTTTGCTTTGAACGGAGTGATTACGTATTATTGCAATATGCATTTATCTTATCATTACATGCAGCTTCCCTCCCATCAGAAAAAAAAAACCCATTCAAAGCCGTGTGTGTCTCCGCTCAATTAAAGTATATCCTGGAATTCAAAGATACCTGACGGTATCCGAAAAAGTCGCGCTTGGCTGACCAAACATTGGACGTAATAAGATTCGATGGCCGGTCGTCGGATTCTCAAACGAGAATGACTAAAACTCAATTCTGTACTTCACAACTTCACTGCTCCACCACAAAATTGCAACACTGCACCTGTTGTCTGTGTATCCCAAGAATGAACAAGTGTAAATGCAATTTGCTTTAGCTGAATTTAACTATTTGTTTTCGTATTGCAGTCTACGGCGTACCCCTTGCACTTATCTCGCACGTCAACTTTGCTCTTGCAAATTTGTGTAATGTCAATGTGCAGGTTACAAATGTGTGCGTCTCATCATTTGCAAAAAGTCTTCCTCAGGCGGCTTGAGCGTATAATGAGTTTAGCGTGCCTGCGTCTGTCGTCTACGTAAGCAATTACCCATATAAAGTATTAATACAATTACGATTATTGCGAATTTTGTGGTCAAATCTAATTCTGGATAAATCCGCTCTTTATTCTCGTTTATTTGAAAAACTAATGGCATTATGATGATAACAAAACAAGGCATTGCGATTACCGCTGAGGAAATAAGACCTCTGGGCCTATATAAATGTCCGACAGAGACGATAAACAGAGACGAACAATCTAATCATCACAAGTGTTCCCTGCTCGAATTACGAGATTATAAAGCACGCCGAACTAATTTGATCTTCTGCATTTGCTTTGTTGCCGCAATTGCAAGCGTGCACTGTGAAACCGTATTTTGGATCTTTTCATTTTACCCGGCATTAGAATTCTTCTGGTTTTACGAAAAATCTTCGAGCTAAAGTGCACGAAGGAAAGTAGTTTCTAACATTCTTCAACGCCGAAAACTGTCAATATGTTTCGGCGAAAATCCAACCCGGTCGTGGTGGTTCCAACCATTTCGGCACAAGACGCACTGCAAAATCATCTGAACAATATCGAGACGGGCAAATTTCAAGTTGATCAGGTCCGAAACAGTGGCGGCGGGACAGCTAACCCAGCATACATTTCTGATGGCAATGGCTACGATGTTGGACTCACTTTTGGCCAAGTCACCCGAGAAGCTTTGCCCAAGATGGACAACTACAAAGATTTGCTCTCTGTGCATAATCTTCGACCAACATTGGACGAGCTTCACCTCAACGGCACCATTCGTGAAAAGGTAAAAATGAAAGAAATTGATCATTTTATCTAAAGCCTATTGATAAGATTTTGGTTACGGGTGCAAAGAGCGAAAGTTCAGCCTCGCATTGTAGCAAACATAGTATCATCTCGTTTTCCTCTGTTATTGTATTCATCGCGAATGCCAACGAGTACGTGTTGACCTCCTGTACACGATGCAAATTGGAAGAAAGCACGTCACCAAACTGTCTGCTGAGATCTGGTCATTGTTGGTTTGGACTTGTATCATCCAGCAGACAGCAGCATCATAACACGCAAACATAATATGGGTTTCCGCAGGTTGAGTACATACGATTGCTGGGCACTGTGGGTACAATTCTAAAGACGCTGAGACAATGTGGCAAAAAATCTTGACTGACAACTTTTGCCCAGTATCTCAATCAGACCATGAGTCCATGAGCATACAAGAATTTCTGCGCAACCTCATTTTTCTCGAGAAGGTTTGACTTTAAGTGCAAACTTGTCCACTCTTAATTTGCTAGTTGCACGATGACGCGTTGAAAGTGAATCACACAATTAATTAGTTCCGTAAAATTCAGGAATGTTTTTCATCACTATTTGCGTGTACGCATGGCGAAATGTGTTTAGTACCATGTGGCATTTGTCATGTCATGTTTAATGTTCTGTTCAAGTTCATGAGCTTCTTCATTCGAACCTTCACGCAGAGTCAGTCAGTGACCAATGCGCAGAGCGGGTAAAAATCGTGGGCGGAAATTTGTCAACGTGGCACGTGCGGAAGTTCAAAGCTAAAGCACTCTTTGATGCTTCAGGCCTGGAAATTGTCAACCGTCCGTTTCATACATTATAAATTCATGTCAATGCAATAAAGGTACAAGCGAGGCCAGCAAAAAGCCCGTGGCCCATTTGCATTCTACATACTTCTAGTTCCAGATTCGTATTGCGTTTCACCATTGCTAGTCCACAGATTAAATGTCAATCTATGTCACAAATACTCTTGACCTGACTAATAGATTCGCATTCCAATCTACTCCACATTTATTATGTGAATTGAATATAGAGGTTAGTGTTGCATTTTAAGTGCAAATCGAGTCAAGTCCATTCCAATGAGAGAGAAAGCCATATTCATATCATCAGCTATCAGAACTTTCAGAACAAGGCCAAATCAGGTGCAAATGCTTACTATCTCAGCTCTTGTGTCGAAATCTGTAGACTCATCTTTGATTGAATTGAGTCTGTAATTAGAAATTCTGCCGAAATGAGAACTGCATGATACCAGATGTGTACCAGCAGTGCCGACAGAAGACGCATAAGTTATGTGTTCTGCTGAAAACAATTTTTTGCTTCTGCATCTTGCAAATATATTATGCAAAACATTTGACGTGAGCTATAATTCGCCTATACTGTAGACTTTGGACTTCATCAGGTTATATTTAAAGAATCAGGTGTCACAAATACACAAGGCATTGATTGCAGACGGCAGTATGCAATCTTATGGTCGGGCCGGATTCCGATGCACTCGAATTAATTAAATTCGTATGTCAAACAAGTATTTACTAATTTCCAGAGCCATCAATTATTGTTAAGCACTGTGCTTGAACTCTGTCCGTGTGTTAAGTACAAAATTGAGTATGCAACAATCAGCGCTGGACAAAAAACGACTGACGCCACATGGTGCTTGTAATTGCTTGTGGGTTCAATTTTTTGTTCACCGGTTCCCAAGAGTCATAAACCAGTTACTTCTCGCTAGCTTACGTACGAGCACGAAGTGGAAGAATGTACTAATTGCGTACGTGGTGAGTTATCAATTAAAATCGTAGTGAAGATGAAACTGGAATCATCCAAGTCAGACGCGACATTCCATCTGCACATCGCATGATATGCAATTTAATTTTCGTTGAACAGGACAAAGAACAATTGATCTGAACGCCAACTTTGTCATGTATCAATGATATTGAAGCATCTTTCCTCACAATACTTGAACACCAAGCTGCATATTTGAAGATGAAATTCCTTTCCACTGATTCGTATGCAATGTCTATTTGCATTCGCATTCCAACGACGAACTTACTAGTGATGTTTGTGGTTTGTATCAGCCAGTTTGCCATGATTAATGTCAATACATTTTGTGCTAACATTTGGGTTGCAGAATTCTAAATACCTGCGACTTGTTCCTCTTAATACCAACACTTGGACAAGCATAAGCACTACTAATGCGCATGGTCATTGAAGCATTGACGGACTATAAGAAAATCAAGAAGTTTTGTAACAGGTTTCATTCTTCTTCTATCTCATTCAGAAATAGTATTTTATTTGATTATTCTGAGACTAATCAATAATTGGGCATAAAATGAAAAAATTCAACATACTTCGTCGGCTAAAGCGACTAGCAAGTACTCGCTTCAATTGTGAACTGGAACGATTCGTTCTCTCAATTTGAGGTAACAAATTTGCTCAAAATTGGAGTCACCGTCACACGCACTTAATGAGCAAAAAAGGATTAACGTGGCATGTATATTCGGTCCTCTGAAAAAAATATTTCGAGGTTTTTGAATGAAACTGGGAAATCGAAATTATACATTGGTCATCAAATAGGAGAAGTTGCGTGGTTGTGCCCATGCAAGGAATTCCCAACGTGCGGCATAGAACATATTAAGTTACTTCGACTGCAAAACAAATTCCAGTTAAAACTGACCTGGGAGTTCCTCGGTGATAATCAGCATAAAGAAGTTCTGCTTATATTTGCACCTTGACCAAGTATTTGCGAACATACGACTCTGTCCTTGAAAGTCCACCAAATAGGGTCGCAGTCGCAGATCTGTCAAATCAGAAGCTAAAGAATGTCACTTTCATTAGGCCTTACTGTTTCCCTGCTTGTCTGATTCTGTGCAACGTGTCTTGGATGGCATAATCAGGAAAATATGTGTCGAAGAATTTTAGTATTCGCAGTCGAAAAGACTTGGGAGATTCATCTAATATGGTTAATGAGAAGGTGACTGACTTTATTTTAGTCAACTGGAGACGAAGAAACTGGCAGCACGGACCCAGCAACTGCGAAGGGCGTCTACAAATTGGGATGGATGAAAGGAGTTCTTGTAAGACGCACAAACGATTTAAATGTTCAATCAATTTCTACCATAAGTTTATCTGTGCATGTTACTAGATGACATGCCTCTTGAATATTTGGGGCGTGATGCTGTTTCTGAGACTTTCCTGGGTCGTCGGTCAAGCTGGCATTGGTAAGCTTGTACCAGTTATAGTAACTTTCCTGACAATGAGATGATAACTCGTGAGATGCGAACCTGTGAATGGGTGATTTCAGTGGAAGGATTCTTGATCGTCACACTTGCGAACGCCGTCACATTAATAACTGGAGTCTCAATGTCTGCGGTTTCCACAAATGGCCAGATTAAAGGTGGTGGAATTTACTACATGATTTCAAGATCACTTGGGCCAGAATTCGGAGCGCCTATAGGACTTATGTTTACACTGGCCAATTCCATCGCTGTTTCGATGTACATCGTTGGATTTTGTGAGTCGCTCAACGACCTGTTCAAAGACAATAACATTCCATCGTTAATTGATGGCGGCGAAAACGACATTCGAGCAATTGGATCCATTGTTCTTATTCTAATCTTGATCCTCGCTGTTGTTGGCATGAGTTGGGTGACACGGGTAATAAATAGCTCGTCTATTCTTAGGTCATTTTGCACAAAGTATCACCTTCATTTTCATATTTATCACAGGCTCAAATCGTTCTGCTGGTTATACTTATCGCTGCACAAGTGGTCTTCATAATCGGGTCGTTTGTTGGCCCAACCAGCGATGAACAACGGGCAAAGGGATTCGTTGGCTATAATTGTAAGTCTGCGCCGCTTGAACCAATTAGGGGGTTATATTGAATGTTGATTGTAGTCTTGGCATCCTTTGCAGTTGAGACCTTTAAGGAAAACCTTGTCAGTGATTACCGAGAGGGAATCGGAGGCGACAACAGCCAGCAAAGCTTTTTCTCCGTATTTGGAGTCTTCTTCCCTGCTGTGACTGGGATCGTTGCGGGCGCAAATCTTTCCGGCGACTTGAAGGATCCAAGCTCAGCGATTCCAAAAGGGACTTTGCTCGCTATCATAATTACGTACATCACGTATTTCGGGTACGCCGTAATGGTTGGCGGATGTATGCTACGTGAAGCGTCGGGCGACTTGGATCAGTACATGGCCACAATGAATTATTCCAAACAAGGAATTGAACCGCCTACCGATTTCGTCAGCTACACAAACTGCACCTCGTCAGGAGAAAATACTTGCGCATATGGATCGCTGAATAGCCAGCAAGTAATGGAGCTTGTCAGCATTTTCGGATATGTAAGTTGGTTGTGATGCTTTTGAAAGACTTCAAGACATAACGACAAAACTTGAAATCTTCTTCTAGCTGATTTATGCGGGCTGCTTTGCTGCAACCTTATCATCAGCCATTGCCAGTATTGCCGGCGCGCCTCGAGTTCTGCAGGTAACCAATCGTCCACTTACTTAATTAAACTTTTATTCATTTGGTATGAATCTTGTCTAAGGATATTCGCCATACTTGCGAAATTTATGATTTCTAGGCCCTTGCGAAGGACAAACTTTATCCAAAGATTGATTTCTTCGCGCATGGCTATGGTCCAAACAACGATCCAATACGTGGCTACATCGTCGTATTCTTTATCGCACTTGGTTGTCTTCTCATTGCTAAACTAAACGCCATCGCCCCGCTTTTGAGTAACTTCTTCCTGGCCGCGTATTGTCTCATCAATTTCGCCGTGTTCCACGCAACTATTTCCAACTCGCCTGGCTGGAGACCGAGTTTCAAATACTACAATGCGTGGGTCAGCCTTGCCGGCAGCATTCTCTGCATTGGTTAGCTAACTGTTACCCCATTCTGGTAATCAACTTCAACTAAAGCGCCTCCGTTTATTCCATAGTCGTGATGTTCATGGTGCACTGGATCACGGCTCTGATCACAGTCGGTGTGCTTGCTTTCCTCTACCTATACGTGAGCTATGTCAGTAAACCAGACGTGAACTGGGGCTCCTCTACTCAAGCACAGTCGTACAACTCCGCCTTGAGATCCATTCAGGACCTAAATTTCATCAATGATCATGTCAAGAATTTCAGACCGCAAATTATTGTATTCAGTGGATTGCCCAGTTCCCGGCCACCGCTAGTTGACTTTGCAAATCTCCTCACCAAAAACATTTCACTGATGATTTGTGGGCACGTCGTGAAAGTATGTAGAACCTTTCGTATTGGCAACAACTCCGATTTTCACCGCCCTTTTTCTAGGAAGCGTACAACCAGCGAATTAGGAATGCACTACAGAAGCAGGGCTACAATTGGCTCGCCAAGCACCAGAAGAAAGGCTTCTACGTCCTGACGGAGGATAACAGCTTTGAGAAGGGCTGTCGGTCACTAATGCAGATCACTGGCCTGGGCAAGCTTAAACCGAACATGATTCTCCTGGGATATAAGAATAACTGGACACAATTTGCTGAAAGACGAAATGTCAAGGAATACTTCAACGTTATCCAGTGAGTCAGTAGCGTTTTGCTGGCACATCGTCGGAATCTTGGTCTTATATAGTCATTTTCCCTTCATAGTGAGGCCTTCGACATGCATCTTGCTGTCGGGATATTGCGTGTGCCAGAACACACACTGGACTACTCGAATGTGATTGAAGAGGAAGGTCAATTGAAAGAGCAGCAGCTATTGGACATCATGCACAAGGAGAAACCACTGACGCGAAATATGTCAGTCGAGAGTCACTTGTCAATTGGTAAGTTAGTCAGTAATCCTTGACTGAATTTCGTACGTAGAATTCGTCCTTTCTAAATATTTGCTTCTAATCTTGAACAGACAGCACAGGCAGTGACACTCATCGACCTCCACTCACATTTTCCGTAACTGAAATTGGAGGAACAGTCGGAATTGGCCCTGTCCGCGGTCTTGACGGGCACATAGTGAATGGTCGAGGCAACAAGAACAAATCGCGAAAGAAATCCATCTCGGACTTATACGCAGGTCATGAAGGTGCAAAACTTCCACGAACAATCACAGCAAGCATTACTCGATTTCGTCGAAAGCAGAAGAAGAGCACCATCGACGTGTGGTGGTTGTATGATGACGGAGGCCTCACCATTCTGCTTCCTTATATTCTGACCACTAGGTCAAAATTTTCTGGATGCCATTTGCGAATTTTTACCTTGGCGAGTAAAAGGGATGACCTCACAAGAGAACAAAGAAAGTAAGTTGGATGAATATGGAATGTCAATCATCAATTGCTTGACTGTTCATTAATTTTTCAATTGACAGCATGGCGTCACTCCTTGCTAAATTCCGTATTGATTACCGTGATGTAATCATAATTCCCGATGTCACCAATCAGGCCAAGGCTTCCTCACGAAATGCTTTCAACGGACTTGTTGAGCCGTTCAAAAATGATGAAGGCTCTGGGGAAGGGATCGACGATGACGCTGATGCACAGGACACGATGATATCTGAAGCCGAACTTCTTGCAAATAAGGACAGAACTAATCGACACCTTCGATTACATGAAGAGTTACAGCAGCATTCCAAAGACTCGACACTGGTTGTAATGTGAGTGCACTGATCAGGAATTCTATTTGGTCCCCATTAACCATTTTATTAACGACGTTATTATAAACTCATTTAGGACATTGCCCATGCCAAGAAAAGGAGCGGTCTCAGCTCCCCTTTATATGGCGTGGATGGAAATGCTGACGAAGGATATGCCTCCATTCTTAATTGTCCGAGGAAATCAGCAATCAGTTCTCACGTTCTATTCATAGGAGGGGCAGCAATTTGCTTCGATTATGAAACAGTTACCTTCATTTTTCTGCGTGAACCAAGTTGCGAATTTGTGTCTAGCCTTGCCAAGGGTCGTCGAATATGAGCACAGTTCGTGAAGAATTTTCAGCGGCTAGTGTAGTAGCTTCGGTTAGACATTAGAATTAAGCAAGGTCATAATTTCCTTAGAGAATATGGGCGAAATTAGAGAAATTGACGTTTGTACTTGTATTCGTATAATTTGAATGTGCAGCACAGCTTGCTTAATCAGTTTCAATTTGCTCTGTTTTACGGTATTATCAAATTCCGTAAAACAGAGCAAATGGTGAAATGGCACAAATTAATGACACAAATCCCCATTTGACTTGGATTTCAGATGTTTTGCGAATTCAGACGTTTTTTTCTATAGTTATGCTATAAATTGTACTCCAGATTTGAAATCATCCATCGCTGCTTAAATAAATTGGCTTAAAAATTGCACGGAACGAGAATTTGTTGAAAGCGACAAACTAATTTGATCACGAATCGATAGAATCGAATTGAGGCCCTCACAAGCAGTTTGCGTAGCCTGACTTGACACCATTCGGAAATCCTTCCAATCGCATATCAAGTTACGGCTTGGCTAGCGCCTAATTTATTACACCAGAATTTGATTGTTCTCTACAACAATACAAGATGGCCTCCAAGGACCAATTGGACGAAATGACTCGTATTTGTTCCTGGTTGTCGCGATATGCATACTACGCGGGCGCAATTCCGTTTCATCTCAACTCTAATTTCGAATTCCATTTCAACAATACGACTTGGGCAAGATTTCGTATCGCAATGGGATTCTTTGCTGTTGTACTTGCGGCTACTGTACAAATAGGTGCACTGGCTAAGGATTTTCGGGCAGGAGAAGTAGAAATTCGCAGCCTTGAGTCAGTGCTGCGACTTCTTCTGGCTATATTAACGTGCTTGTGTGCGAAGCTTCATCATCATCTGATTAGGATTTTGTGGCTTCGATGCGCTACGTAACAGTATTCTTGGCGTTCTTCAGAGGTATTCAAGGTAAGCGTCATATAATTAGATCGAATCATACTTTACAGATTCCTGGAGTGTCGACGCTGGTGATTCTAGCGAGGCGTCGGTTTAAACTGCGGACGCCGATTCGTTAGGCAAGGCTATGTTAGTGCGATTTTCATCATCAAATGTTTGGGCGTTCTAATGGTTCTCCCTGAATGTGAGGCCTTGCTCTGGCCAATCATACCGGTCTGCCCGTCGCAGAATGAAATACCATATGTTCAATTTCTTTGGACAACACATTCAATTCTCATGTACATGGTACTTGGAATTTCGTGCATGGGCATCATTTTCAGTGTGGTTGGAATATTCATCATGTTTTTACTGCATTTCGGATATGGACTATATGGGACAACGACCATGATCTAGTAAGCAGTTCCTCCTTTGATTTAAGCTGTAACGAGACTGGTTATGGTTATTGTAGGCTTGCAAACAAAAGCGGACGTAGATACGAAAATAGGCGATAGGAATTGGATCATCGCTCGCTTGAGTTGATTTACATCGAGATGAACCAGTATTTCCATCGTTGTGCCCTGCATGCTCTTTATGATGACCATGCTAATTATCTCGTGCTACGCTTTTATTCAGTTACCACTCACTGTTTCGTTCTTCGGACTCTTGATACCGCTGATGGTTCTGTCTACATTCATTGCACTAGGTCAAATGTGTAGTATTTTTGAAATGTCAGTGAAATACTTAAAAGTTCGAAAAGTCTGCGCCAAACTAGAAACTCAAAATACTGGAAGAAATTCATGAAGTCATGCAGACCATTACAGTTTCGTATTGGGAGTTTGGGGAAATTCTCGAGGGGTTGGAAAATTGCCTTTTGGAAAGCAGTAGACGTCCTTATTATCCTGAGGTTAGAAAGTACTTAATGTTGAGGACTATGTTGTTCCAGTATAGGCTATACTAGATAGTAAAATGAAAAATGATATATTTAGAGACAAGTCATTACGCAGACTTTAATCAATCTTGCTAGTAGTGAAACTACTGATTCCATATTTGGATAATAGCCATATAATTGATCGGGCTTGCCATTATTCTAAGAGCGGCTGGGCCAAGTCTGATCAAACTGGAGTAAACGACAATCATTTAAATAGAAGTCAGTCGTCGAAGATTGTCATCGAAAGCTTATGTGCTGCATTCATTTGATAAATTGCAAGGACCTACCAGCGGACACTGAGATCGAAATTAGAGCTTAGTTAAATTGAAGTTAACTATAGTTCTTTGTCGAGGGGATATATGACGGACCTTTCCGCATACTCCAAGGCATTCCACACTTCAAATCTACTGCGCCGTCCGATCGCAAGTTGGTTCGGGAAGCAGTGATAGAATATTCCTACATCACCACAAGCATTGTCGATGGAAGGTTTACGTTCGCAGAAAGACCCTTTGGCCAAAATGGCGCACCTTTTCGCCTGGCAAACCCGCTATGCATTTCTTGTGGGCACAATTCCCTTCTATATGGATTTACGCCTACTTTTCCGCCTCGAGAAATCACTCTTCAACAAACTGCGAGCAAAGTTGTGCTATTACACAGTATTACTTACAGCAACACTCCAGCTAATTGCACTAGCAAAGGATTCCCGAACAGCACAGTTTCAAGTCCGGAACTTTGCCTTTATGTTCCGACTGTTCATGGCTCTCATGACTTACTTGTGCGTACAACTTCATCAACACCTCTTAGATGCGCCGGCCATGGTTCGATTCAACACAGTATTCTTCATCTTCTTAATAAATATTCAGGGTAAGGTTTATTTCTTAAAGTCTGCTGTTAGTGAAGGGAATTCAAATCCAAAGTTCAATGCCTTAATTTTAGTGAGAAATCGGTTCAAACTTCGAATGCCAATCAAACTGGGCTGGATAATGCTCTGTGCTACCATCAGTGGGGAATTCTTAGGAATTCTCATCCTCGTCCTTGAATGCGAGTTGCTGCTGGGCGCCACGATTCCGATCTGCCCGTCTCAAGATGTCATTCCTTATGCAAGATGGTTCTGGATCAACTACCCAGGAACCATGTACTCTATGCTTTTCCTGGGCAGTGTGGTTGTGCTAAACCTGTTGACTAGTGTGATTGGAATGTTTCTAATACCTTCGTTGTGCTTCGGGCACGGACTTCACGGGGCCGTGGAAAACGTCATGTAAGAAAAGTATACCAAGCAGGTCGATGAAATGTGTCTGAGTGGTTTTGATCGTTTCAGGAACTCAAGAAATGCAAGAACAAAGCATTGGGCATTGAATCACCGTTGCCTGGAACTCATGTATGCCGAACTTAACGAATTTTTTCGTCCGATCGTAGCCCTGATCATGTTTATGTCCATAATAATCATCGTTATCTTGAGCTACGCTTTAATTCAACTGCCGCCTACACCGATGGCAATGTCACTGTTTTCAATGTTGATCATTTGCTTCGTCGTATTCTTTTATATCCTCATGTGGCAGGCGTGCACCATCAATGAAATGTCGGTCAAATATCTAAAATTCAGAAGGTATCAGCTGGAACTGAGGCAGTCAAGATATTGGAAGAGGTTCCTAAAGTCATGCAAACCGTTGCAGTTTCGAATCGGGCGAGTCGGAAAGTTTTCGAGAAACTGGAAAGCTTTGTTCTGGAAAACAGTAGTCGATTGCCTTATGAATTTGCTCCTAACGTTCTAGATAACAATTCTACTGAGTTTCTATCTTGAGCGGAAGTAGCTTGAAAGCAAGGCAATGGTGCAAGGTAAAAAATGCATTTGCTGTGACCGTTTGAAGTTTACAGAAATAGAGTAGATACTAATTCGTATTTTTAAGTTTCAAGTGGTTTGTGTGTATTTTCCTCTGAAAATTTTCTTCAGGAACGAAAGACAGATTTTTCGCAGTATTCTTTATTTCTGTTAAATTTGTGAATAAATTATTGAATGTTGTGCATTGTGAAATAAATTACTGGTGTTGTCTACTTCTCATACTCTCCTTCGTGGTGGCTACCCTCGTCGTAATGTTCATCCCCTTCGTCATGCTCGTAGCCTCCTTCGTTGTCCCCGTATCCTTCTTCGTCGCCGTAGCTGTCTCCGTGGCTCTCTCCGCCCGAGTCGCCGTCTGTGTGCTCGTACTGTCCACGCTGCCTGTTTCCAGATTGTGAATTGCCCCCGTCCGCGTACTCGTTTCCATACGACTCCCTATGTTGCGACGAACCGCTGCTGCCGCTGCTTCCCTCGTAGTTGTATCCGCCTTTTCCGTCGTGGCCTCCGTCTTCGTGTTTGTACTCATTGTGCTTGGGCTTTGGGTTCTCCTGGTGGTGGTACTGCGAACGATGAGGATACTCGCGGTGCTCATAATGGTAAGACTGTCGACGGACTCGGGAATGCGGTTCCACGTCCAACGAAGTATCTGACACAGGTCTCGCACTTGAAAGCTGAACCGTACAAACAATCACCACCGCAGCAGCCATCGATCCAATCAAAAAAGCCGATCTCAACTCAAGATTTTTGTACTGTAACATTTTGTGTGAATTACAATTTACAATGAAGTTACAACGACTTATGACTTGAACGCGAGTGCAATGGACCACGAGAGCCGAACTCCTATTTATAATACTTTCACTTTCTGCAAATTGCAAACTTTGACACGCCAATTTTCTGGTAAGAAAAGGCAAGAAATATTTCTTCCGTTTGAGCTGTGCTTAATCGCCTTGAAAATGACTGAAACGTTATCGTATCACACAATCACTCAACCTTGCTTTGATTTGGATTTCAAGCTTTAAGATTTGTGTCATATCGCTGAAGGTGTGCAGTATTCGCAATTCGTAAAACCCAAGATGACTTGTCGCTTTTCGTTACTGCTTATGCAATAACAATGGAAAATTGAAATGTGCAAGTAAAACATGCCAGCGGAGGAATGAGGTTTGTGTTGGCACTCTAAATCTGTACCAAACTGATTTTGCGACAGATTTTATGCATTTTTACAACATACTCGCGTGAGCGGATAAGTGACTTTAGTTTGTGCAGTACAACAAGGTAAATTTGGGTGTTGAATGTTTATCTCAACAGTCAACGCCTGCGTGGCGCGGAGCTCTCGAAATTTGGGACGGGACCCAAAAACTGCTGAACGCACTTCCCAACGAGTGGCTGTCGGTACGGATTGCTCATGGTCAGCTCGGCTTCTTGCAGTGTCTTTTGGAGCCGGTGATTGAAAAGCATTTCTTCAATTTCGCACATGTCGTCCTCCCGTTTGACTTCAGCGGTTTGTCGTTCCTGTACAATTGTCAATAAAGGGCTTAATAGAGCGAACAATGTGTAAAGTCAACAAGTTATCAATCGTAAACGCACTTTGACAACTTGAGTATACGCCATTTGCGAGTCCAAGTCGCAACGATACTGCTTCTGCTTCGTCTGCTTGTCACGCTTCTCCGTTTCCAGATCCTGTAAGTAACGTTTCCAGTCCTCCTTCAATGCGACCAGTTCTTGTTCCTTCTCTGCCTCCTCCAACTCGTGTTTCTTCTTCAGGTCTTCAATTTGATGTTTTCGGCCAACCATGACATTCTGTTCTCCAATTAATAGACCATTAAAGGTTTAAGCTCATATTCGCTCGGTATTACGCGACACATGCGATGCGTGAAATTGAATCGCATTTATCGCACCTCGAATAATTTACGTCTTTGTGCCCGTTCACGTGTCCTGCTCGCCATGACTTTTCCATATTGTTCTTCAATTACACCGTCAATAATCCGTTGTAACGCGTCTTCCTTTGCGTTTACAAGGCAATCGCGCTTCTTCAAGTAGTCAGTGTACACTTCAATCGCTCGTCTCAGTTCTCGCTGCAATTAACGAATTAAGAACTTTAAGGATTGTTAAATTGGGACGCAAGTAAAATTACCTTCGCCTTATTTCTATCTTCTTGCTCGATGTACAACTCACGAACGGCTTTCTTCAGAAACTCCTGCGCAACAACTTCTTCTCGCTTCAGTTTCTTATTCCGGTAATAATCTCGCGCCTCCATCATATCCATCACGAGCGCTTTGGTACGCAGAAAACGTTCTTCTTTCTCGGCAATTACTGAAAGGAAAGAACGGATTGTACATTTAGGCCCATGTCTTAACTATCCGCTCTGCTTTACGTTTGGCCTTCTCAGCCTCCATCGAAATTCGATCTGCGTCAATGATTTCAAGTTCTCGAGCTCTAATTTCGGCGGCTGCCGCTGCGCGAGCTTTCTTAAGCTCCAGTTGCTTGTTGAGGTCCTCAATTCCATGCCTTGCTGCTTCAGCTCGAACGCAATCGTGGGCTTGTTCTCGTTTCCACTATTAACACAAAATGGACCAGACAACGATGAGTGAATGGAGGGAGCCTCAATTTGTGGAATAGATTTGCTAAATTACCTTTTCTTCTGCGTCCTTATTGTTTAAGTATGCCCAGAATTGTTCCTCTTCTTGGGCTTCGCACTCGAGCCTTCGTTTTTCCTCAAGTTGGGCAGTCCAATCCAAACTGATCTCTCGGCTCATCCGTTTCGACAAGAAAGTCCTCACTTGTTCGAATTGATTCCTAAGTGTAACCATATGACAGTGACAGACAAGTTCTGGTTGATAGGCACTAATCCAATCAATCGCTTACTGGAATGCCTGATCGTATTTAGCCTCAACGAGTTTCTTCTCGTGTGCTTCTCTTTGCGCTTTAAGCTGCTGCACGCGCGATCGCATTTCCCCAATTCTTTCCATCTTCTTCTCTTCAAACGCACGTTTAATTTCGTCCTTGTAGCACTCATCTTCGTCTTCCAGCATCTGCTTTAGTCTACAGCAAAGTGCTATTCATTAGGCATGGCGGCTCGCATTCCCTCGCAGGAAGATCGCATATTGCCTGTCGCCTTACTTGTCACGTCGCTTCTCCAAATCCAGAAACGACTCTTCTCGGCAGAGTCCGAGTTTAAACTTTGCATTGTCGACAATTTTTCGCGTGTACGCCCGATTTTCGACTTGGTTGCGAATTGCTGCTTTAGCATCAGCTTTGAGCAGGTCACGAAATGGCTGAATTCTATTCTCATCTAGGGTGTGCGCATTTGGCTTCACTTTTCTTGCCATCTTGCCACACGGAATACATTGTGGCCGCGGCAGAGCTGTAGCCTACAAAAAATAGAACAATGGATTACTCATCACGCGATGTCGTTTCTACATAAATCAGCGAGTCCAGAGCCTCCTCGCGCATCAAATAAGCCACTAGCCCGCTGGCAATGCGAATTCAATGCCAAACGAAAACCTCAAGCGTAATGACGTGTTTAATAATTTGGAGTTATTGTTATGTAATTACAAGAACACACAGACAGCGTAAAATTTGCAGACGCTTGAGTATATTAGACAGTACTACAGAGATAACACGAAGGGGGGTCCAGGTACGTTAATTTGTCTTGTCATGTTTTCGTCGTCGCTCATCCTCTCGTAAAAATGTACATCATCCAATTAACTGACAGGCGAGACGGTGAAATAAAACTCAAGTGCGTCGTGCAGGATCCGTGCGCACGTACACGTAGTTATATATTTGATGCGGACTCTATTTTGGTCAACAATGATTTGCATTTATAATTTATGGAACCGTCAGTAATTTTGCCACTTCAGCGGGTCGCAGTTTGCGAATGACAATTCCAAGAAGTGTTTACTGCTTAACTTCCAGCGAATTTAGCCAATACTCGAGGACCTACACACTTTAAGATTGACACGGGTAACGCTGAGAACTCTGGAAGGTTTTGACCTTGACTCTTCTACAGACCAGAGGACAAGCTCGGAATTTTAAGCATGTTTAATGAATGGAAATCTCATTTTACACTTCATTCTCAAATTATGGGCGTGTGCCTGCGGGGTGTAATTGTCCACTGTATCCTGTTGCTATTTATGCTGATGCGAAGAGTTAAAATAAATTGTTGCTACTTCATGAAGAGATTAGTTCCGGACCTTTTGTGGTGGCTCACCGGCGCGCACGTTTTCCACGAAATTTAGCTGCTAGAATGCTATGTCATGACCAACCCTAAACTAATTTACGTGGTTGTAATAATTTGCGCCTTTCACACGCGCCTAATTGTAACAACAAAAGTTGATTATGATTGTCCGGTTTCCGCTCCCATTCAAAGCAAGATATTGACCTTTGTTAGAAGTTAACATTTAAAGAAAAATAGCTAAACGAGAAACCAAGCGGAAATTCCGTGCTATGTGCTGACAATTTGCGACATTTCATGAGAAATTGAAATCAGTGGTCTCTCATGATTTTGGCCGTAACTCTATCTTTGCGAACGTTTACGCTATGATAATTATCTTCAAGCAGAAGCTATTAAGAAATCAAGAGCGCAAAAACCATCCAATACTGTTCTATGCTATTAATAGAATACTAACGTCAATTGATGCTCCATGCAAAAAAAGTCCGTCCTTACGTCAGAATCTGCTGATGGAGGAGTGTAGTAGGCTGCACCTGGTGGAGAGAAAGACGTGTGATAGGCCATGGTGCAATTCCTGTGCGGATCAGCTTTGATTCTTGATTACGTGTAATTAGAATGCTGATGTAGAAGCTTCTGACACCGGTCAGAGGTAAGAAACGAACGCTCAAAGTCTGTAATTTAAGTCATGAACATGGATGTTTTATCAATAAATGGCCTGCGTCCTCATTTTGCTGTCCGATGTGGTGTCTGGTTGCATGTTTTGAAAAGTCACCTTAAGAAATGGTACGACCGTTGTTAAGAGGAATGGAGTCATGCTGCACCAGCGTGACTCGTCTAGATGCCTCCGTGAGACAAAATGTTAAAAATAAGCTGCTCAGGCATATCCACCTTCTCATTTTTAATTGCCAGTATCAAGGCCCGATTGCTTAATTTATCTCATTGCTGCTCCCATGATGGAACGAGTAGGAAAAATTGGAAATATATGGAGTCTAGAAGGAAGTTCACCACAGTTCACGGTCAGCGTCTGACTGTTGTCTGTCTCCTAATGTATCATCGAGCTAAAAATAGCTGAAATAATCTCATAGTTTAAAAATAAACACGGTGTGTCTCAATTTTGAATTAAAGCATGTTAAGTGGCAATAAGTAGTATCTATTACTGCATGCATCATCTGACAACTTCGTAGCTTCATATCGTGAGCGGTTTACATTAATTAGAATAGTTTACTAATTAATTGTCTCGGCCTTCTGACGTATATTTAACTGCCGACATAATTAATTAGCTCATCACCTTCAGAGCTCCTCCATAAATAGCGAAAAATGCCATCGTACACGATCCTCGAACGTGAAATGGATTTAGCCTCATCACCACTCACTTAGCAAATGTTGTGCAAGCTGAAGAATGCCATTTCCATACTAATCAGAGCTTCGCTCTTTTTCAGAACAAATTAAGCCCTGAGTCGTGCGTCTTCACTTAAGTCTCAAAGTCAATCATTATTCTTCAAGTCCTTCGCAATCATGGCATTGAGCATTCATTTAATGAGTAGCTCCTTGTCTCTGGTTCTTCAAAGTACCCAATTTCGTAATCAAATACTTTTTGGCATTTTGCTATCATACAAATAGCAATGGCCTGACTAAAAAGTTTGGGGCACATCAACGCAAATGAAGACAATGTGGTACCTGTTGTTCCTTTTTTTCGCATTAACATTTGCCGACAGTCACCTATTACGACCTAATTTGCATCGGTAAGAAGTACATGAGTACGTGCTCTGCAACGTCGCGTCCTCCAAAGACGGCAAGGGTCAAGTTCAAGTACAACTCTCAAGCATATTTCCGAGAAACAAGAATCGTCTCATTCATTTGCTGGATTTCTGGTGAAAAACAGGATCCTTGCATAAATTACCGGCTGCCCACTGGTCCAGTCGCTCTTGCAGCATGCTTCCTGCTTATTCAATCAGACTCTGACAGAACACATAATTGAAAATGAGAACTAATAGACAATTCTGTTAAAACTCATTACTATTACATGTAATTGCTGACTGATTTTATACTTAACTAATCCATACAGTTGGCCAGATGCATTAGCAACCCATTCATACACCAATTTCAGTGGAAAGATTACCTTTGGACGCATGGTACATTGGCGTCCATGCATTGGCCATTAGCCACTGGCTATACGCTAGTTCTTTCTATGTCCAACGTCTTCACTCTCTCATCCACGTGAGATCCTAACCTGGTCTCACCTAACCTAACCACGTTGAGATTGCAAATTATTCGTAATGCGGACGCTCAGCACTGATGCATAGTCGCAGATTTGTTTTGCACATTGTAATACTTTGGCAGTGGCTGTAGGATTTTGCACTTCTTGAGAGAGGAAAAGTGCCACAGGCCATGTTGACTTGCGACTGTTAACAAAAGCTGATACTGCATGACTGCGCTCCGTAACATAACTTCTGCGGATGTTGTATAAATTGTTTTGCAATCTGTCAAATGTACCTTCAGTCAAGCATCAGAGATCAGACCAGTTTTAGAACAAATTCTGATCTGAAACTGTACTCGCAATTACGGCAGGTGAATAATTACTTGCAGTCTTCATTAAACAGTTACTCGAATCAATTTCATATTGGCCACGGTAAAGATTGAGCTACAAGTTTGACTTTGCTGCAATCGCCGTAACAAGGCCTGCAGAGCTCAAGGAAGTGCAACTGACAGTTCAGAAGCAGGAGCAACTTTGTATCTTGCAGCAAGCGATAAGGTAAAAAGTAAAAAACATTAAAATTAGTGTATAGAGAGTTCAGCGTCACGTCCGCTGAATTCTGTTGCTGCAACTGCATCTTTTAATTTTCAATTTCTGTACTGACTGCCAGTGCCATTCCCATTATTAAAGAGCCGCGTCTGCTGTGTACACAGTTTCTCATTTGCGTTGAAGGAAACAGTTTGTCAACATTTACACATGCTACATGCACCCCAAATGTGCTACGGTTGCATGAATTTTATCATCTTGAACTGTGGAGTCGCGTTTTTGTGATCGCACATCGCGTTGGTGGGTTGTTAACTTTGTCGTGTAGTCGTGTTAATGTAAATTCAGTTTCAGTTCCTCCAACGTTGTTAATTTCCTCCATAATGCATTAGCCAGCAAAGCACTGCATTCTAAATTTAGAAATTTCAGAGCGCTAGACGAAGCTGGAGCACCAGTCAGACAATCAGACAGCTTCAGTTTCTAAATCTAGCACAAGTCCATTGATTCAGTCATTTAGGGCACAAATGTTTATCTGTGAATTGGTGCACGGAATGTGAATTTTTGGCATTAGCATAACATTTGTCGTAATAAATTAAATCAATTCCGCACAGGTGAACTCTGTGTTTGTGCATGTTCAGTGCTCAGTTTCATTCATAGACAAAGCATTCTACACTTCTTTCCATTGTTGCAACTCGATACTGATGCATTATTTAATGCGTAATGTGGTTTGTTTCGTTGCACCTGCACCGCAGTGAGAACAATGCTGAGAGAAGCAGACAAACTTTCGAATTTCAGTTGCATATTTGCATTCAATTAATCTGAGGTGACTAAAAGGGCAGCAAAAAGTCAGTGACACAGTGAAGGTGAGTGAGTTCCAGTTTCTCTTTGTGCTTTACGATTGTCACCCGTTTCATTGCATAGCGTTGGCCGAAGTCAGTGCTGGTGCTGGCCAGGTATCGAAACCATTAACTCCAACGTGACTGCGACATGCGGTCGCAACAAAACAGAGTTGTATGTTGTAATTCATGTGAGACTGAAGTGCATAGCCATTAAGATTAAAATCCCATTACATTCTTGCTCCAAAAGTTGCAAAATCACTAAATTGCATTCTTTTCATTCTCGTCTCATTTTATGTTTGCAGAAATCGCAAGTGCTGAGCTCGTGCTGCGCTGCGTTACGTTTGAAGAGTTGCAGTTGCCGTTGCAGAACATGCAAGCTCGATGAAATCAACTCCACTGTGACTGTGACGCGTGGTCTACATTTTGTTCATTAAGTGCCGTATGCGTACGCGACAATTGCAGCCGCAGCAGGAACAAACGCTCGCAGTCTGCGTGTCACCGCGCAAATTGTTTTGGATCCACGATTACACCTTCGCGAAGGAACTCGACCCAAACCACTCATAAAGCCAGGCTATGAGCGTGTGTGCAATTGTGCATAGGTACTAATTTGGAACAAAAGCGCGCCTATCAGCCGATTCACAATGGAGTTGTTATCTCTGAAAATCATCGTGCTCACGATTGCTGGAGCCGTGCGGCTCTTTTTCGGCCTTCTCCCGTTAGCCCTTATGAAATCACTGAAGCTCAAGCCTGAGAAGAATGGAATAATCAAGAAACTTATTTCACTGCTCATGTTCTTTGGCGGCGGAGTTTTAGTGGCCGTGTGCTTCTTGCACATGATGCCCGATGTGCGTGAGTCTTTCAATGAGGCCAATCTGAACACAAGCCTTCCTGTACCTGAGATCATCTTCATTGGCGGGTTCTTCATGGTGTACATGCTGGAAGACCTTGTCCACGGATGGGTTCACGGACGGAGGAAACGAAAGGCAGCCAAAAAGGTTCATGACATGCAAAATGTTACGAAAGTGGTGCAAGGATTCGGGTACAACAACGAGAGCTTTAGCACCGTCGGAGAGATCGGAGGCAAGGCAGGTGCGACAATCATCCCACGCGTGAGACCTGAGTCGTGGGGACAGACGCCAACCGACGGCATTTATCACATCGGCGGCACTCCCGAGGTCAGTTCAGTGCCAACAGTGAACGTAGTAACTCCAAACGGAAGAAACCTCAATAATAACTCCAAGACTGACCAAAGTGTGAAGACAGTTGATGGTGCAGTTGTGGCATCAAATTTCAAGTACGTCGATACTGATTGGTGGAAGGACGGCGCGAATGGGAGTTCACAAATGAACCTGTTGGCGGCAAATTCCTCGCTCACCGTCAGATCAGCTTCACTCTACGATATTCCGTTATCGTCGCCAGTCGGAAGTGGAGTTGGAAGCCAAACACAGAGCCAAGGCCAGTTGATAAAATCGGCGACAAAGTTCCAGTCGATTGAATACGACGCTGGGAGCAGGTCGACCGAGAGTTCGGCTGACAGCCATCATCACCATCATGTAGGGCACACTCACTCGCATCTGCCTCTGCCGCAAGGTGACGGAGAGGACGACGGAGTGGCTGGTGCCATCCGTAATCTCTTAATCGTGGTCGCAATTTCCTTCCATGGCGTATTTGAAGGGATGGCGATTGGACTCCAGGGAACTCAGAAAGATGTGTGGTTCCTCTTCCTCGCCGTCAGTCTCCACGAATGCACAATATTGTTTTGCATTGGAATCGAACTAATATCCTCAAAGACGAAGATGCTGCGCATGGTAATTTACATTCTCATCGTTTCGCTAGTGTGTCCGATTGGGATGGCGATTGGTATCATTGTGTCGGAGTCTCAAGAAGGCACAGCCACTGTTAAGCATGTTTTACTTATCGGATCCCTCCAGGTAAACACCTCGACGATGTGATCCAGTGGCACAATGGACTGGCATTAATGATTGTTGTGTATTTTATTCATGCAGGGTTTGGCAGCAGGGACCCTTTTATACGTCGCGTTTTTCGAAATCTTTGCTGCTGAAGGAAAAGCACTCAAAAGAAAATACGTCCATATTATTGTGGCGATTATTGGTTTCATTTTTATGGGTGCACTGGAATTAGTTGGTAAGCTTTAAAATTCATGCTGATTATTTTCTCGTGATATCATTTGGTGTACTCTTGCCCTTAATGCTGCAACGTTCATTTATTGCAATTGCAGGTGGCCATTCTCACGGCAGTGGTCATAGCCATAGCCACGGAGGTCCTGCGCCCGAATCTCGGATTGGAGGAAATCACAGCGACCATGATCATGACGAGCACGCACCCAACGGATTTCACTCTCACGAGGAGGACGATCATGATCACGACCATACCGGCCATTCGCATTAATCTCTTATGGCTCAGTATTACCTTTACGTCTATAGAGTTCAAATATCTTAATGTAACCTATTTTGAGTCTGCACTTAATTTTATCAATGTTGAATTGTGATTTTAGAGTACTTTTTACGAGTTTAAGTTTTAATTTTAGTTTCATATTCAGCAGTAATTATAACTGTTGAATGAAAGTCTTCCTAAATGTAGGATGATTTACTTTATTTTAGTACGAATTTTTAGTTTTATTGAGCGAATTTATTCTTGTGATACTTGTCAGGAACTGAATTTTTGTCAATGCAATTTATTCAAATAAACATTACGGGTAACGCACATCTGAGCAAAGACCTTTCCCAAATCTCTTTATTGATAGACGTTCAAACCAGCGATTCCACAGAGCTCAAGGAACTCATCGTGTCCCAGCATTCCAACCCAGAGTTCGCTGAACTGTAAGTTAAACATGGTTAGACGCAGAGCTAGAACCAACGATGGGATGTTGTGGATAAAGAGTAACTTACTCCAACGAATTCGTTGCTGATTGGCATTTGGTAGATGAAGGTGTACCGTCTGCCAGCATCCACGGCGCTGTCTGGGACGTCCACATCTACAACGGTATGGCTTGTACCGTCGTGGCCCAAAATGACTCTCAAGTGAATGACGCTGTGTGTTCGAGCTGTGGGGTGGATACGATTTTTATACAATGCACGGTAGTTAAGTGTCCTCTTGTAAGAGCAATGACCAAGACTCACCTGGAGTAAACTCAATCTCAACTTGGTAAGTTCTGCCAACCATCACGTCGCACGGGACGCGATTGCAGTCAGTTACACGTACCTCGTGGATGGTTCCTTCCGATCCTGGAAGATAAATACAATCAGTCGTACGTTCCATTTTTCTAGAAACCATCTTTGTCGAGTCCTTACCACAGTCGAGGATACCATCGACGACGTCGAAAGGATTAGCCACTCTTTTGCTAACGAGAGACGCCTTGATTGCGCTGGCGTCGACCGCGAACACGCACAAAGCCGTAAGAATGAAGGCGTACTTGTACATCTTGAAAAGACGTTATAATCCAGACGAAGCGAATTGAGTTTGGAAGTTGCAATTGGAACTACAGGTGATCTCGGCCGTTGAGTCCGTTTTAAATGTTCTTGAAGAGAAGTTTAGCTGGTCGCATGAGGTGATAACAAATTGATATGTTGACAGCTTCATGTAGAGATATACGCAATTACAATTGATTTATTGTGCAAAATTCTCATCTGGGAGGCAGGACTCAAGCATGCATCAAATATCTAGTCTGGTCAAGTGTTGCATTTTTAATTTATAGTCATGGCGTGAGGGGGATTAGATTTGATGCTACAAAATGCCACAGTATATGCATCAAATTACATAAAAACTTTACATCAAATATGCTTCAATTTATTTTTGTCTGTCCACCTGTTCTACAGTTCTACTTCGTTTTCATGACATTGTCACACGGTTACGATCAGGCGACAAGTGCGTCGGATAATGTATGCATCATTTCAGTCATAATCAATGCAGAATGCAGACTATTGCAGACTGAAATACTTTCCGTGTGATAACACCGAAAATGCGAGCAGAAGCAATCGACAGGTGCTCACTTGACTTAAATTGTGACGCTGATTTACTGACTTATTTATAAATGAGACAAACGATTTTAATCTTTTCCACACGGCACCAATCTAGCTGAGCAACTGAGGGCAAAGGTAAACTCGTCGGATTCAATTAATTCCAGGCTTACCCTTGCAGTTGAGCCTTGGGTGTTAGTATTACTGACGCCATGCCATAAATCACCTTACGTTCTAAATTCTAAACCCTGACTCTCCTACCTAGGAAACGCCAACTCGTCAGAATCCTCAGAAGCCTTAAATTCCATTGTCGATGCATACGAATAACCGGTAATGGCATTGGAAAGACGTTGAGGTATTTACATCTCCCGACAACAAAGTTGCAAAGAAAAATAAGTGAGCACGGTTGCCGTATAGAAAATCAGATCAGTAGGGCACCTGCCAATCCAACTTCCGTATTGTAACAAGGTCAACAACCCTTCGCCGAGTCTTTAAAAATTTTCCATAATTTTTTTATGGTCAGCAGGTCAAACTCACTCTACTCAGTATCAATGTACCATTTATTTAACATTTGACCACGAATAGACAAATAGACGCTTAAGAGTATTATTATCACAAAAATACACTGATTAAAACCATTTGTCCGAAACCAGTTCAATGTTGCGTTAACTTAACTCGAACTATACTAAAAATTTTAGTTCATCACGTTGTACATACTATACACTCAATATTCATGTTCCATTATTTGAGACGTTCGTCTTGCCAACTAATGGTCGTTGGCAATCACGAATATTGGAATGTTATCGGTTACATTTCCTTAATCAATTATCTTAATTACGACATTTGTTACGATCTGAATTCTAAACGAAACTCACAATTATGGACTTAAGTTATTGTGACTCATTTGACTAGTACAGAAGAAATATTTCTCAATGCCTCTCAAGATTGTCCAATCCGATGACGCAAAGTAAAACGATGAAAAGATGCTGGATAACATTGAAATTACTAAAAGTTGTTGGTTCAGAATTCGGGACGCGGAACCCGTTTGCATTGCGGCTGGCTTCTCACCTGCAGAAAAATATTTCAGAATGAGAACTCGAAATGGACGCAACTGGTTCGATTAGTTACCATTCAGAACGTGGACCCGGACGCTTGCAACATCTGCATTTGACGGGCTGCAGGAGTATTTCCCAGAATCTGTCACTCGCGCGTCTTGGATCAGAAGGTACGAAGTTGTTGTTTCACCCTTTTCAGTTATCACACTCACACCACCGCGTTCCGAGTTGTAGTTGATTGCCTGGAAAAACAAGTTGGATAGCATTGAATTCAATGGAATTGATCGTTTACTGGCAGTATAATTGCAAGTTCTTACATCGTCATAGTGGTACCAAAATATGTAGGACGGTGGCTCGGGACTGAATTTGATGATGCACGTCAGGTTGATCATGCTGCCTTTATCAACATGAAGATCGGGTCCACCAAGAATGGAGGCTGTGGGCACTAAAGGAAACGACGGCTCAGTAACAAGGCGACTAATTTAAACCGCAAGAAGCATGGAAAGTTGCGTTAATTCCACCCAATGAATGAATGTCTTCTAAATCGGTCCATTCTTGCATGCCGCATTTGCCTGAGGTGACCTTCGTAAGTACAATTTACCGTAAACTACGATTTATACGCCCTACGCTTGTATTGTTTCGAACCCGAAATTTTGGTACGCTCAGGCCATAATATAGGCCCACGGGCTTTTATTGTTTCAAACGCTCACTCACTCACTCTTCGGCGACTCAGTCTCCCTTCTACCGGGTCTCCTGGTGATTCAGTCTCCCTGTGACTAGATGACTACGCTTTATCACTTTATTTAAAGTGTAAATATAGTGTTAACAGTTTAGACCCCTTCCCTGCATCGGGTCTAAAATTAAGACATGAACCCGTTAGTGAACCTGCAGTGCCTACGTCCATGTATATTGACGACGGTTTACTCTATTGACAACTGGGAAGCGCAGGCACGGGAAGATCCAGTTGATGGGAGCCTCAGTCGCGGGAGACTTTAGCTTGAATTTGGACGAATACGCACGTCTCCTATTAGTCGTTTGTTCCATAATTTGTCAAATTTATTAGAGCCACTTATTAACTCATTGTGTATGATTCAAATAAGGGAATTCATCTATGGCTTGCACCTTCACTTCCTCACTCACGTATTACTTTTTTACGTCCACTTTGTTCACGATGCTCATGGGCTTCTATTTTGACCATGGGCTAGTAAATCGTAGTTTACGGTATTCGTTAGTCGAGTCGTTACGTATTCAGAGCACAATTTATTGTATTCCGTGACATTTCCCGTGGTGTATGAATGAACGCTTCGATGCACATTTTAACCGAATCCACTGGGACGAAAAATCCTTACAGGCAAGGCAACTCGAAGTTCATGATACCAAATTAATCTCTGCAGGATTAGGAAGAAGGGCAAGGAAGGCAGGTATTTCAAGCGTACCGTTGAAGAGCTGAAATCGGTTGCGACCTCCGACGCTCAAAAACCCTGAAGTCAAAAGTGAACAAGACTTCCAAGTTCCAACAGTTGCAAGTTTCAGCCCAGAAAACGAGAATTGGAAGAGAACAATGGTTGCGGTTGGCAATACGAAGTACGAAACCAGAATTATTAATGCAAATTCAGTCTCGCATTTTGCCAAAAATATAATTTGAATTACGCTTGCATGTGTGCAAGGAGAATGGAGTACGAGTCAGTAAAAGCCACTTTTCCCCATTTCCCTTTCTCATGCAAATTTCCAAATAGAATTAATTTAATTCATGCCCCGCGACTCGGGAATTTATTTCGATGTGAGTTTATTTCTATTCTTAGTCTTTCGGAATGAGCTCTTAAGTAGGACAAGCTTTCATTTAAGCGATGGAGCAGTAGCAATAATGACAAGGCACGCAGTCACTTTGCTTCCATGCCTTGATGATTTTAATTCGCGGGTGCAGCATTTTAAAGGCAACGCATGACGCGAATGTAAATACTGAATTAAATGTGCCCAACCAACCAAC
Organism: Mesaphorura yosii; assembly: GCA_009869945.1. Taxonomy (NCBI): domain Eukaryota; kingdom Metazoa; phylum Arthropoda; class Collembola; order Poduromorpha; family Tullbergiidae; genus Mesaphorura; species Mesaphorura yosii. The sequence goes on along the minus strand of WIXG01000393.1, from coordinate 9,917 downwards.
TTACCAACGACATTCAAGTTTAGGTAGAAACTTCGATGAGGCTGCGCACTTATTTGACACCTGAAAGAATATCATTATGATTATTGTGCATCCTTCAGGCAAGATTTTGTGATAGATACTTCTATAATTCTTACTCGTAAATTCCTGCGTCCCGCTTTTGCGTGTATTTAATTTGCAGCGTCCATTCATCATTATTCGAGCGTTGATGGATGGCCTGAAACCTCTGATCACTCGTGTACGTGTACGTTGCTACTGTTAAAATATGAATGTCTCGGTGGCGAATCCAAGAAACCTAAAAGCAGATACAACACGTGGTAAATGACAGGTTAAGTACATCGCAGGATCGCGCACCGAGCGCATACCGTCCGATTTCCCAAGTTTCTGACTCGACAGCCCAGGTACGCTGTTTTACCAACTAACGCCGTAATATTTCGAGGAACTGAAGCGTCAAAAAATGGATCACCAGGAAACTCCGGAGTGAATGGTCCCGATTGCAGTTGACTGAACTCTGAGCCAGGAGCGCTTGTTGTCGCTTCACTGTGTTCGTGATCCGAGTTGTAGAGTAGACCATTAAAATGGTTGGTCACATCAGAACCAACAGTAACATCGTTGGCGTGGACAGAATCTGCACAGAAATTTGAAATAACCAAATCACAATCGAGTGAATCGAGACTGATCGGGTTTATTGAAATAATTCCAGTCAATTGACCGCCGCCTTCGCATTTTAAGAGCACGGCTGCAAACTGAAACGCTGACTTGGATTTTTTAATTCAAACGAATAATAAGGCGACCTCGTCTCAAGCAGGGCAGGACACTTGAGACAAATGCCCGGAGGACGCAAAATGGCTGAAGCACTTCAATCTCCAATAAGGCGCAAATTGCAGTTGCTATTAATAGTAAAGAACGCGCGCTTAAATGCACATTAGGCAACACATTTCTAAACCGAAGTTGTGCTTATTAAATGCACAATACGGCATATCGTACACAGACCGACTCAGTTAACCAATCAAGCACAAAGACTGGCTGGAAGACTTTTTATGAATGAGCGCACTCAAATACCGTGAAAAATAACCACCGATTTTTTAAACAAGCCAACCAACTTCTGACAGGAAGTGAGCGCAATTTTAGGCTTTCTCCAAGAATCAGTCACCAAATGCATCATTCCACACAAGTGCCTTGTAAATTCCCTTTCAATCTTAATAATAGAATGTGTAAGTTTTCAAGTCTAAACAGAATTTGAGAATGGGACTAAAGAGGTATGTGCTTTGAACTTTGCCAAGATCCAGACGTGCGATATGCGAGTGCGAGCGAACAACTCGACGTTTCACCCTTTCTCAGCCTCCAGTCGACTTTGACGTAATAATCTGATTTAATTCCATTCTAATTGTAGCACGTGCATTTACAGTTTGATGGGAGTAATTAATCAAGATTCGCAAACTTTTCACAATAAATAACTTTCAGGCATTCCCGGAATCGACCTCTAAATGAAATATCAACCTAATGCTAAGACGTATAAGCGTTCGAGAGGCAGCGTCATTAATTTCTGGTTACTTGCTAACTTTACTCATTAAAATAATAACAAAACTTAAGACACAAAGTCCTGGGATTGGTAACTTATTTATCACCGGCCGTTTTTATCAACAAATCTGGACTTGGACTCCGAACTTTTGTCAAAGGGTTCAAGTGCCAATGCGAAATGACACGCATGTCAGAAACGTAACGACCCGTGCAGAAATGGCATGCTACACCAAGACAAGCACACTACGAATAAGGTGAGCATATTCATAGGAAATCTATAAATAGCACGTGGGACAGTATTCTAGGAATTCATTTCTTTCAGTGAGTTGATTGTCTCTTGTCTCATTGCATGTTTTCGCAGGATTTCTCAGTAATCACCAACATTGAGCCATGCTCCACAACTGAATCGGATTCTGTAGTAATTAAGTGAACTATTTATAGAATTCAAACAATAGAACAACAGTAATTTTTTGTTCATGTAAATAATTACAGTGCAAGGGGCAAGAAGCACCCCAGAGAAGTAAGTTGACAGACGAAATGAATTCTTCCCAAGAGAAATCTGCGACAGATCAAACAAGCTCATGTTTATATTTTTGTCTTGCCGCAGAAGATGAAGTTTCAAAAGATCACAGGCTAATGCAAAGATATGCACAGAAAAGTCATGGAGTCATGGTCATGGCATGTCAAAAGATTAGATTTCAGGCCATGATGTCGTAACATGAGCTCAAAAAGCCGTACTCGCAGCCGACCGACCGACATTCTTTCCCTTGCCGCCATGCTTGCCAAGTCACTAAGCCAAGAAGATTGCATCGTGGATTTGGTTTCTATTTTTCCGAATCCTATCCGTCCATTTCCATTACAGTGTCTCAGAAATCTGCTCTTTTCCGTCTTCATGAGCCTGCTTTATCTCCAATCTTTTATTACTTGCAGAAATGAGACTCCAACAGTACGGCTCAAGAATTGGCTCGACTCAAATTCTGTACGAGATTTCCATGCACGAATCTTCTTCGTGGAGGGCCCTATAAAATAGGCAACTTTGTACATATCCTGAGTATTAGTTAACCCCGACCATAAACTTTGCTGGAATTGTCCATGAAAAGAATTCTAATTGCTTCATTTCTAACTTCAGCTCAAGAAGTTAAGCAGCACGCGTTCGTAACTTTTTTCTACGCCCGGCGAAAAGAGAGATTCGGCTTATCGCAAGGAGATATGAACTTCGCTGCGCGTGACGCATGTGTGAGCAAAACGAGAGGAGCAAGAGTCGAAAGAACTTCGTGCTAATAATAGAAATGTCTTCTTTCCAAATATGATTCTGCACTTTGATACCCACAGTTCTCGACTAAACGCATGAAACAAGAAAAATGTCCTTATTACGGCGAAAACACGTTCCGTAAAAAGTTGTGTGAAAAAACCTGTTCATGCTGTCATTAATAAGATTATGTCGTCAGACTTGTCATAAAGATGATAAAGAAAGGCTACGCTTTCGAGGAAAGGCGGATGTATTTAGTCCAGGTCATTAAATGTGTTGTAATTAGGAAGAAAGGCTTCACGTCTTCATCTCATTGATTTATCCAAGTAGGAACAGAGTTTTGACAACAAAATGACAATGCTGGTAACGGACTAGTGGTTAAAGTAAGCAGTCTATTATAGAAAGAAGTCTTGCAAGTGGCGTGGTGTTATCATCAGCTAATGAATTTTACTGCGAATTTCGAACAAGAAATCGACTTTTTCTTCGATATTTTTGCCCGTTGCGGATAACGCTTGGATTATGCGTGAAGGATTAAGTCTTGAGACTTATGACATTCATTAAATCCAAGTGCCACGAAAACGGATGGTGCTTGAAATGATACACCAAGTCCGCGCACAACACACCTTGCGTGTACACACACGCACGAGGTAAAAGCGGCATACGCCAATTACTTCCCCACATCTATTACCTTATCGCGAAAAGCATCAGTCATTAGTCAAAGTCTTCATGCACACTTCAAAAATTCATTTTTATGCGGGTGCAAGCGGCCATGCCAAAGCAGTTAGTGAATCTCCAACTTCCTGGTAGTATCATCTAAATCAAAATGGAATAGATATAATTTTTTTGTGAAACAGGGAGTAATGAATTTGAGTCAAAAGTTGACCTTGACTTTGTAAGTTATCCTGATTCGAACGAAGTTTTAAAACAATGGCTCAAACCTTGAAAATGAGTACAATATGAAACATGCTCGCTGCGCCAAACTTTCTAGTTACAGAAAACTCAATTATTGATGTCTGAATTATTTTATTAAACCTCGCAATTAATTCAGAAACTTTAACGGTTCCTGCGTTACCACCACCTGCCTGAATTCGTTCATCCTATGTCCAGATCTGTGGAGTTATTTGAGCTTACGGAGAAATCTATTGTATTGCCTAAGCATAAACTATTGACGCCGTGATGCTGAAGTGGGTGTGTTAAATTTGATTAAGTTTTAGATTAGAAAACTTACAAGTGAAACTTTTTCCATTATCGCGACCTTTGCCGTTGCTATTACCTCGTGTTGCTTATTATGATGTGTCCTAGAAATTGACAACTCTGAAGTTTTAATTTAAAATGATGAAGATGCTCGGTCAGACCTCCACCTACGTATTTGTTTACTTGGGAATCAGGTCAGGTCGCAAGGTTCGTAGATTGGCAAATTTGTGTTCAGCGTAAGCAAAATCGTAGAATATTTAAATCAAAGAGAATTCAGTTTCGAAGTTGATCCGAAATCTTCGCACCTTCGAAACTGAATTCTCTTTGATTTAAATATACATTTTTGCACAAGTTCGAAATTGTCCTTCATGCGCTCGACTCATCGGTCGCCCGAATTTAGAAAAAGTATCAACAACTAACATTCACGCATTTTTCAACGAGACTTTGTCCCTCATTTCGAATTCACTTTGACGCTCACCGCTGCCTTCATGCACCCATTAGCCCAGTAGTACTCCATGAAAACTGTTTTCACTTTAATCAGTAACTGGAAACTGGAGAGAGAGGGGAATTAAATTTCAAAGTGCTTTTGCATTTGCCAGCACGGCATGAACTAGGACATTGCTCATTTATGCTTACGGCTGTGGAAATCGCCTATTGTAGGCTGAATTAAATTACACGAAATAAATCCTTCGAAATGTCGCATTGCGCTGCGTGTGGCAGCACAGCATCAGAATGGTTCCATTTTGCATACTTCGTATTCTAAATTTTCGATTTATGGCTCAAAAAGCAACGAGCACGGCTCCTTATCTATTGAGACATCCCTCATTTGACATCGCCTTGTGTTTAAGCGTGGCCACGGTAGCCTGATTCATGCGTAATGCCTCGTGCAGTTGCGACTGCGACACTGAATGACTTAATATCTGATATATAAGAATTTATTGCTGTTCTGCAATTTCATATTTTGGAAACTTTATCATGGTTCCCGATCATTATCTATGCCCGTTCGGAGCATTCAAGCTCGCAAGAAGATAGAAGACAAATTGACTACGAAATCTTCTTGGCTCCTAGATTCTCTTACACTTGAATGACAATGATTTGTATGGCTCCATTCTTGGCGTAATGGCAAAGGCGTATGAATTTATTTCTGTTGAAGTAGTAAATCGCCAGCTGAACAGAACACTGAAGAGTACTAGCTAGAAATATATGTCAAACATTGACCTTCAGGGATACATTGAGTGGCAGATTCATTGGAACTCACTCAAGCTTCCAGCACCCCAGTTTGTTTATCTACTCTCCAAAGTGAGAGCGAGCTCTTCAATTTTTAATCTAGATAATGCTAAAGTTTGCATTTTGGTGGATGTCGAACTTTCACCAAGTTTTTCGATAGTATTGGCACGGCTCATACAAGAGTCGAGGGTATCTCTTCTCACCAAAACGTCTATGAATTTACAAATTTGGGGCATAAACTCCACAAAACCAGCTAACGAAATTCAAATCCCATCCTGCGCTGGACTCAATAGTCACTTCATTGCGCATTTTGCAGAAATTATTCGAACTCTCAGCATTGGGCAATCGGCTTGGCACGTGAACTTTCGTTTTTTCTGGCACTGAACTACTTCCTCCGAAAGAAAGTCTACCGTACATGTTTGGATAACAGCATGATCAATCACCGCCTGTCGCCAGCACCAAAGCCGCACTACACGTAAAATAAGTCCTAGCCGGCCGGGTACATGATTAGAAAAGCAAAGATACTTGATGAATTGCCATTCAATGTGTTGGCTTTAATTATAACCTTGGACTCTAACTCGACATACGAAGTTTGCACCGTATGTGTACCGTGTTTCGCATTACAGACTGCCACGCATCTTGACTTGCTGAAAACATTTACCCGAGGTTAAAATTCAGAAGGCGATTTGAACGTGAGCAAGTTACGTGTACAAGCACGAGATGAAAATTGAAATGGAAGTGCACTTTAATAGAGATAATTGTAAAGATAAAGGTAGAGTTTCGTGCGTTGCTTTTCACTCAATTTATTTACACGTAAAAGCTGAAATTCTCCGCCAGCCAGTTGAGCTTGGTCGCAATCACAAAGTCGCGCCCTCGTCAGTTTTCACGCTCAGTTGTCAAAGTTAAAAACATTTGATGGCTAATTTCGTGACTAATAAGCGTGCTCTTGTCCTTCAACATTCTTGTGCTACCAATGGACGTCGGTACTTACCTGGACTCCAACTCCCAATCAAACTGGAGATGACTAGAAAATGTAGCCAGCCAACTGCGGGGCCTTCAATCGGTCTCCTTCGAAGGTCGTACGCCACTGCATTCATCGTGATTTTGATCCAATAGGCACCAAAGGTCAGAATCTGCTCTGCGCTCCACTAACTTCTGTATTAACAGGCAATCGAACGGGGACTTGGGAGCAGCAAAGTATGGATATGCTTCATATTCTCTTGCTGAATTGGATCAGTCGACCTGCGAATATAAAAGAACACAGATTGTAATAGAAAAAAGAAACCAGTGTTCTGATCGAAGACGGCATTTCAAGATTTCATAATGTATATTTAGTGAGAATGTCTAAACCACAAATTAATTTAAATTAAATTAGCAGTGTTTGTATTCTGCACAAGTGTTTTCTTCTCGTCCTTGAACGAGCGTCAATTGTAGAGAATGGCGAGTGCTCCACTTCACAGGATGAATAAAGGAAAATTGTGGCACCAATAGCCAAGTAGAGCCAATTATACGGACTCACAGAGCGAGGCCGAGGTCTTAAGACGAGACACTAACTAAACTTCGTTTCTGAAATTCGCAAGTATAAATGCAAATTAGCGCCTGTGGAGATCTTATGACCACAAGTATCGACTTCAGGCACCGTGACAAAAGTTAACATGAACAACTTTGAATGAGATTTATCAAGCGACAGCAGTCAAAGGGTAAACAAATTCGCAAAGGTGAAATGCATGAACGGTCAGATAGATCATCGTGATCGAAGGCCAATTTTGTACTTAGGCAATTCTAGCATGCAGACGCCAGACAGGTCAACTTAATGCGAGACCTGGCAAGTCACTCAGTTCATGGGTCCCAATCAGGGTCTTGCGCCTTAGCAAATTTTATTCGCAATTAAACGGGTACGCATTAATACAATCAAATAGTTAACATCGAATTCGGTCCAACATCGAGTCAGCACAACCACACTGGACTTATTCGTCATCACTGTCATTCCCAAAGTGGCAGTGGCACACTTTCGGGTAGCACCAGTACAGGGGATACCCAAGGACGCCACAATCGTGGGAACAAGTTAGTGTGCTCATTCCACCACAACTTCCTGAAATAAATGCGTGGTGGTTCAAGTTTCAATCTTCAACGCTTTGTTAAAGAGTTTTAAGTTGTTATGAACCTGCAACATTTGGGAAGAAAATTTCCAAATCGTGTGGACCCTTGACCCGGTTCTTTCGCAGCTGAGCTCCTCCATAAGCTGTGCTGCTTAATTCACCGTCGCCGGGCTTGCCGTCAATAAATCCGTTTTCCTCACTGCTGCTGGTGCTGTCAAGATCTGTGATTCGTCTCCAATTGGGTTCTTGCCTGCTTCGGGCAGATGCACCAGCGACCAAAAGCGCTACTAGCAATGCTAATCGAAGGGACATTTTAAGGTAATTATCACAATAGAAACTTGGAAGTATAATTAAATTACAGTCAACAATCGTAAGTTGATTCAGAAATGTTAGAATAAAGCAAAAACGAACGAAGCTTTATAACAACTAATAGCATTTCGTCTGTCTCTAGTTTATCTTATCGCCTTTTCCTTTGATATCGAGTTTTGTTGTTTTTGTTGCTGGGCACAGCAATGTTCTCTGTTTGCCCTTCAACCTTACATATTACCTTGCAACATCCAGTGTCTAGTCACCTAGCAAAACTTGCTGATAAGAACAGTCATTCAAGGATCCAGTTTAGCTTCGCGACATAAGCGCATAATAATGAAAAAGGCGAAATTGACAGCATTCGTTCCGATCTGTATTGCGGTCCCACGGGAAAACGTTCTTAATCACACGTCTCGTACTGCTAATAAGGCGATGTATGAAAAGATAGCGAGCATTCATGTCTTATTAATTTCATTTGTTTGTGCAAGCAAATGTAGCAATATTTGTTACACTCGTTTTGCATTACAGCCACTTTATAAATTGCACAGCTTGCAAGATCTCTTCTCATTTCTTCCTGGGTAACGTAACCGAGTGAAAGAGTCTCTCGTAAGTAGGTTATTTTTGGCAGAGAAACACCTTTGGCCCGACTCCAATCAAAATGTGTTTCTTAAGCGGTACATTTAACATTATGTTTAATGGGTGAGTGGCAGTAAATAAGTGGTGATGGTAATAATAATAATGATCACGGCAATAATAGCGTGGGCCAAGAAAGTTTTCCTATAAACACAAGCATTATTCGATTCCATTTCCCATTAACCAGGTTTATATTTGTTCACGATCATGGTACAATACCTGCGATACACGCGCAATGTACAAACGGCCATAATTTGATTGTTGACGTTCAACCGTGCGGATGGCGGATTGCATGACACGCGTCGCAAGTGCACTCGACAATCAACATGATTCATGATCGCCAGGCAAGGGTACATGGTCTTTACTCCCAATCGTGTAGGGAATTATGAAAGCGGATAAAATCACTTAATGGACAATATGAACATGATTTATTTTAAACGATACCCATTATCATTTGCCGGCGGCCCACGGCAAAGTGCGGCGAGATCGATAAGTGTGTTTTGGAGAGAGCGCAGCAAGAAAATCAGAAAAAGAAGTAATGAAATAACTCAAGTGCTTTGCACGTGGAACGAAGGCAGCATGGGCAAATTTTGACCAGAATTGTTCGAGGCGGACGGATTTTGATCACCTGATTTTGACCATAGGACGTGTTCCGGGCAACTGCCTTCAACTCAATTTCAACTTCTAGTTTCTGAATTTTTGACGATGTACATTTGTAAAAAGACCCCGCATTTGCTAATTTATTTCGCACGTACGGTTCGGATGTGGCCATCAAATTAAATCCCGAGCTGACATATACCTGACATTTTACGCCCGGATAATCCACCGTGTCTGAGCTTAATTATTATTGCCACTGTAATGATTAGGCTTCGTATTTGTAGTTTATACCTGTAGATAACTTAGTGCTGTACTTCATAGGCTTTAAATGCTGAGCTCAAACCCGAAACTCATGTCACGTAATAAACCAACTGATTTTTACGATTACGATTAGATTGAGCGTGCTGCGTGCCATAGCGTGCTGAGACGGAGAAATGAAACGCATGATTTAGAAACGTGAACCATAACCGAGAGGAGTATAAATTTGAGCATGGCACGGGTTCGAGCTCCGGTTCGGAAATTGAGAAGCCTTCACGTAGACTTTCTCCACATAGATTATTTATGGGTACGAAAGGACCACGACCACGACCAGCATTTTTCTGATGGCCGAGCAAAAGCACAACGCAAAAACAGAAGGAGTGCAGTGGGAGGAATGAAGTTGGACTTTCGAGGTTTGGGCTTCCGTGAACAAATATTAACTTGCACTCAAAGCTTGCGCCAGCACGAGATTTCACTCATTTGTATTCATACCAAATGACCGAGAAACTAAAAGATTCCCATTTCCTTTCCTCTGCATGGAGATACCTATTATATTTATATACAGTGAGCTCAAAAAGTCGGGGAAGCAGAAAAGCGTGAAAGAAAGAAAGCATTAAAGCTAATTGTTATGGTGCCGGTCTAATTTCTTTCTATTCATTTACTCTGGTTCCCCGACTTTTTGAGCTCACTGTACTGCACCGCCGCTTTTAGATAGCAAAGCTTTACTTTTCCACTCCGTGGAAAATCAACGATGAAAAAGCCCGAGAAAAACAAGCGACCGAGCTTTTTGCTAGATCGAAAAACGGTTGATATTTGGAGGAGCGTTTTTCGATCTA
>WIXG01000392.1:0-67486 GCA_009869945.1 Mesaphorura yosii | reverse complement strand
ATGGAGAAGAAAAAAGAATGAATCTTCAGTTCGACGACGGAAGAAAGAGGAAGAAAGTCTGCTCCGTAAATTAATTGTAATTAATTAATTTTCTTTGATTAAATAAAACTTCCAAAGTTAAACTCTGCGACCAGCTTGATAATCGAAATTCCCGAGTGACTTTGGGTGGTCCTCCCTGAACTTGAACTTTGACATTGGGATTCCTGTGCTGTGACGTGAAAGGGGAATCGAAGGAAGAAGAACACTGAACCCCATTGTGTTTGCTCGAGCGTAGCTGGGAAGCGAACATTAGACTTCCTCGTACTTCAAAGTTACAACTTTCCTAATACCTTGATCTTAAGTAATTTCTTTTCACGGCAATCCTGCATTGACTTCAGGTGGCAGAGTAACTGTGATGCAAAGTGGTCATTACTTGTGTTTGCCTATTTCTTCTTCAATGTGTCGGTAACAGTTCTCATTGGATCCAAAGTTTTCTTAATCTTTGCGGTGTATTAACCTTCATAAAGAGCACAAGTTTTAGATCACCATTTGAATCACATTGCAATGCGGTTGTGTATACTTTCAGCTTGGCATTTTTGGGGGTTTCTCTCCCAGCCATAATTGTGGAGACATCCCTCTGATTCTTCATGGCATTAGTGCTTGAGGTGGAAACAGGCTCCTTGTCGGGAACGATCTGCACATCTGAATCATCCATAAACTCAACAGAATCTGCAACCTGGAGCAATTCAGAAAGAATTTATTGTTGGCAGTGCTGACAACAATGTGGGTGATGGTTGTGCTTACAATTTTAATATTGACCGGAGCAACTGTGACGCTGTGTTTAGTAGCCTCCAGATTTGACACGCTGCCCCTTGGGATTACAGAAGGAATAAAAAACATCATGGGAATATAAAAGATCCATGATGGGGTAAAGACTTCGTCCAAACCTTGACCCGGTTTGGTTGCCAGAATTTTCCGTCTTAAACCCATAAAGTAGATTCAAAGTTTGCCTTTGCCATAACTCCTATTTAAGTGTAATGATAGAAAACTATATAATTCATCGTTAATCATATTCATGGGTTGGATGATTTCTGATGTCGAATGCATACCAGTACACTCCAGTAATGTTTCGACTTCATTCCAATTGTTGCCGATGATATTCTTCTTGCTGTAATCAGGGTTCGAGGAATCCCAAAGCGCAGGCCGATCCTGAACCTCGTCGGTTAGGGCACGTTATTTTTGCCGCAGTCCACATACTGACGACTAATTAGTCGAATAGAGAGCGAACTGGCTAATGAGTTTTCAAAAATTTCACTGACACAAATGAAACAGTTCTCGAAATTTGAGCTCTTTGGAATTCTCACTGATCAGACTCAAAAATGTCTCGGTACATGAAGTTAATTGTGTTTTTTTCTATTTCATAAAAGAATCAAGATTTCTCAGTGAACGTACACGGTGAACAAAGAATTTCATGCAATATTTCACCTTTCATGGAAGAAACATTGCCCCGTGTACGCCTGGCTTAAAACTCTTCATTATATAATGCAAATAATGAATGTATTTCCTTGAATAAGACAAACAAAAACTTCCGCATTCCTTGATCCATTTTGCGACATCAGTCATGAATTTAAACAAATGCAGGCCAATGGGAATCTGACCTATAATTTTCAACTGAAAGAGATAAGGAAAGTACTCAAACTCTGTCAACAGCGTTCTTATCGCCGTAATCGCAGCGGAATTCAGCGTCCAGATACCCGACCTCACTAAGGGTTTGTTCTGTGAAAAGTCTCAAATCCGCAGCAGCAAGCAAAAGCCACTGAGTTGACTGATACGACTGTTTGATTGAGAATGAATTGAATGACGCAATAAAAAGTTCACGAAAGTTCACGAAAGCATGCATAAAATGAAGTGCAGAGGTTCTTTTACCGCATCAGTCGATCGGGTCACTACTAATCAGCCACTGGACGACTTGACGAGTTTGCGTTTCTGCATCGTCCAAAGCCAAGATTCGAAACGCTTTCGATTCAGAATCTTTCGGTCTAACTTCACAAGCAGAGTCTTCAAATTGTGTCAACTGCGCAGCCAAACTACAAAAATCCACCAAGAAATCAAGCAAGTTCGAGGAGGTAAGACACAAATCTTAATATAAAGCGAGTTATATTCTAGCCAACGAATTTGGAATCCTAATTAAAAATTTTACTTGTCTGATACAATTTTGTAGCATCTGAGCAGCAATGCGGCATGAAAACGCTGTCATCTTCGTTGGGAACACAGGCGTTGGCAAAAGTACGGTGTGCAACCACATTTTTCAAGCGAATGATGTGCCAACACGCTTCGACAGCAGCAGCCAGAACTATGCGGTCACCACCGAGCTCCAGCAAGGCCGAATCTCGTACGACGCTAAGCCGTTGACTATTATGGACAATCCAGGCTTCTTTGACAACAGCCAAGGCGCAGGCGGTGCACCCGGCACTCCGAATCAAGGTAATGACGGTCCAAACATGTGCAAGTTAGTCAAGGCACTTGAAGCTTGTAGAAGCATCTACGCCGTGGTTTTTGTCTACACGGATCGATTCCACGTGGGACACAAGATCTGGTACGACCGGATCAAGGCTCTGCTTGCCGAGGGCACGTCGACGAATGGGCTGAAGCCCAACATTGTGCTCCTCCACAACAAACTTGGCACTGAGACTGATTTGGACCGTAGACGGAATTTGGGTCAGATTTCGGCCATACTCGGGGAGAAGCAGGTCGAGTACGTCTGGTTCAGCTTCAATGGCACGACACCGGATGCTGGTCAAGTTCAGGCGTTGTTGGCTGCAGCGACACGCCATGCTCCCTTCAACTTGGACAAAATGACTGTTCCAGACGTTTGCTACGAGCGAGAATTGCTTGAGGATCCGTACGTCCAAGTCATTTCAAGCGAGACGAAGGATGAAGGTCAAATGGTTCAAGAAAGTCGAGAAGAGGTCGTGTACGAGAGAACAATCCGTCCAGGGCTCAATCCGGCCCTTTTAGCAATTCCAGTGGTGAACGTTCTAAGTTTTATCATTCCTGGACTTCTTGGAGAGGTAAACAAACACTGTCTTGCCACTACTGATGTAAATTTCCAAAGTGATTTATTGGCTTAGAGCCTAATTGTCTGCAATTTTTCTTCGTTCGCAGCAAACCATTGAAACCCCAACCGTAAAGACATTGACTGATTCAGTCTGGAAATCAAATATGGTAACACATCGTGTCTTGGCTGAAATGCAACGACGCTTCAAAGTGCGTTTCGATGGATCAAAAGATTTGGTGGAGACGAAGGAGCTTCGTCGCTGGGAGGAACGAATTTAGATTAAAAAAAAGATAAAGACAAAGATAGCACAATTAAGATTATGTGTGAAGTTATCAATGTTCTGAATTTGTATGAATCTTGCTAATAAAAACATGGTCCTGAATAGAAGACGACTGTTTCAAGGCAATGTGTGAGATTATACAGCCATACCTCATGATCATGGTCAAGGCAATCATATCATCTCTTCTTCACTCTTTCTTCGTGGATGCTGAACTTCTACAGAGACGCAAAATGAGATATCTCATTACTCAGCAGAGCAGTTCCACGAATGCTTTGGCCTGCTAAGCTTGCTTGGATTTAAATTTAGGTTTCGGATTAATTTTCATCCAAGGTCAAAGCTTAAAGCCTTTAACAAGGTGTACTTGTCTGAGACTACATTCACCCTTTAAATTTTTTGCCCTCTTTCTTTGCCACACAAGGCGGATTGATTACGACACCATATTTCGATTGATTGGCTGAACAATGGCAGACGCGAGTCAGGCCGTAATTCGGCGTGTCGTTGTAATGCGAGAGGCGAATCGGTGCCCACAGACTCATAGAACTTGGATCGGATTCTAAATTTATTCTTTCATAATGTGTAAACTAAAAGTACACATTAGTACACATTGATGGCTTGAGACCTTCAATTTTCCTACATAAAACTCTCAACAGACCGGCTCCTGAGCTCCTCGCCTCGTCCACTTCCTCCTTGTTTATGTACACGTTGTCAAACATGACCCATGGCACAAATTGGTGTGGTGGCTCCAAGGCGTCAGTCCTTTGCCCCGCCAAGTAATGCAGATGTTTTCCCTCGTCGCTTTTCACACACTTGCGAATCTGTTGATAATCAATCGCTAACCTCTTGGCACACTCTTCTGCCCTAGATTTGATTGCCATTGCCATTGACATTCTCGGTGAATTTGGTTGGCTTAACGTGCAGTTGATGTACTCAAGCTGCAGCGTTCCTTTCCGAATGTATTTCAGTCCGCAATTTTGCAATTCGTTGAGCTGGCATTCGTCAGGTCCATGTTGGCAAGTGATGTTGAATGACCCGTCAGAATTCGTTGTAGTCTGTGCTTAGTTACTTAGCGTTAGGTTTTGGAATATGTGGATTTTGGATGCTAGTGCGACTTACCTCTGCATTTCCATACGGTACAAGATCTAGATTCAGATACTGTTCGCCATTCATTTGCTTCCAGAGAGGGTACAATCGTTTGGTAATGAATTCAACTGAAGATGGACACAGGGACTCGTAGTAGAGTGACAGGGTTAACTTCTGTGCATTTATATTTGCATTGGAATTAGTTGGAGCCAGACACAAAAGCAACGGCAAAAGAGTTGCAGAGGAGATGAGCACTTGAATAAATTTCATTGTTCTTTAGCTTAATTTTCAAATTCCCGGGCTAAAAGTGTAGTGTCCGGGGAATGTTCCAGTCCACTGACAATCGAACGACTGAAACCAAGCTTTGCCGAACATTCCAGTATTTGACCACCTTCGTTTGACTCTGATAACCTTCAATTGCGATTCCAATGAATAACGGTGGGGGTTCGACGTCCAGGGGACGTTTTCTGCCACGCGTCTTAATTCTTTATCAAAATAAGAGCCCTAGCAGCATGAAGTAATGATTGACAGGACAAGGACGACGGACGACTGGTGCGCTAAAAATTGGTGACACGAATACGAATCTTTATTACTGGGTTATTTATAGAACTCACTTGATTAAATTAATTATGCAGTAATTCATCATCACCTTCGATGGGAGACAGATTGGCGGCGGCCTCACGCGGTAGCAGGCGGTGGGAAATTTGTAGTCCAAGTCACTGGGTCCCAAGATGGCTTTCTCATGACGCTCTGGGAACCACGCAATAGGCGTCAGCAGCCGAAGCGATGGAGGTCTCTTCCGAGTCTGCGTAATCATCGTACGTCTCCACTGAAATGAAGCTGGGTATGAAATCATTTTGCATCAATACAAGATGCAATTCTCATCTGTATAATTTAGTCTACTTTTTGCTCTACAGTTGTTACGTTGAGGTTATCATTGATTGATTGACAGCACAATGGCACGCACGGAAGAGACTAACCGTTCAGCCTCTGGAGCCTCCGGAGCCTCCGTTGTAATTTATTCATACCGTATCGATTACTGGAATGGCAATTAAAATTTATTGCTGTCCAGCCCTTTCATGCTCGCTGGACAATACAATGGTCCGGGCCCCGCCTGGTTCAAGCTTCAGTTGCCATGTCTAGTTGCCAAATCAACTATTCTGTTCCAAGCAATGTAAGGTTAGGTTAGGTATTATAGAGAAACGCCATGCTATTTCTCATGCCTTGACATCCA
Source organism: Mesaphorura yosii (assembly GCA_009869945.1). Classification (NCBI taxonomy): domain Eukaryota; kingdom Metazoa; phylum Arthropoda; class Collembola; order Poduromorpha; family Tullbergiidae; genus Mesaphorura; species Mesaphorura yosii. The sequence goes on along the minus strand of WIXG01000392.1, from coordinate 61,855 downwards.
GAAAGGCAACGCTCTACGAAGAAGTGCTGATGACACACCTTCAAACCATGATTGGAAAAGAGAAAGGTAAAGTAAGGTAAACGGCTCTGGTAATGTTGATCAGGTGAATTGGAAAATAGGGAAATATATATTATTATTAAAAATTTATTATAGTTCATTGTGGCGAAGCTGACGACTGGACTCATCTTTCTCGTGGCTCCCTCTCCGTCTCGTTCAGCCACAAAATCCTATCCTATCTTCCTATCCTGTCTTCGGGAAAATAGGACAGAAATTGTTGCCGATTATTATTGCAACGTCCCGCGGTCGCTGGCCCGGTATAGGAAGCCCGACGCTGAGAATCCAACATGAATGAAATAGGCCTTTTGAAATAGACGCTTCAAATTCTAGATGGGCTCATATTTCTCCATTCAAGGCGCATAGTTAAAGGAGACATAGCCGCCTGGCGTATATTGTTCAATTTGTTGCTGAACTCCAAAATCTGTGACTTTGGGATGACTCACCAAGTCACTCGAGAGCATTATGCGTATATGGCCTCCCCCCACACGAAGAAACCGTGGGCATCCACCGCGCCGGAGTGCATGGATTTGCGTCAGTACTAGTTCAAGTCGGACGTGTACAGCTTCGGCGTGCTGCTCTGTGAGCTCTTCAAGCTGGGTGAAGAGCCCTGTGCCGACTTTGAAGACACGGGCGGTGACCTGTTGGAAACGCTGAAGCGCGGAGGGCTCCTTCCAATGCCGAAAGTTTCCACAAAAAATACAAGAAAAGGCGTTGAAATCACACTGGCCATGGACGGCATGTAAGAAAGCTAAGGAACCTTCTCATCCTATTAGGAAAACGTTTGATATTGTATTGCGCAGACACGAACGGATGAAGCAATGCATGGCCCTCGATCGGGACCTGCGACCAGACGTCCAGGAATTGCACGATTATTTCTTAAGCCTCGTGCCTACTGAGTCAGGCGTCGAAGATGTATCCGCTGTGCATGCTGTGAACCAGCGGCAGCACCAGCCAAAGGCCGGAAACCCCTAGGCGGCCGGCGGCTCTCGTAAAGATCGTGCCGTCGCCCCCGGCTACGTTGGCAAATCGGCCAGAGCTATTCCACCAGAATGCATGAAAGTGGAAAATTTTAATTGATTACAAAACACTTAAATTTACTCTATGGTGACAAATGAAGTCTGCAAATAAATATCAAATAAATGGAGAGGCTTTCTGACATGAAATGACCTGACCTGGGGTTTGAGGTTTTACTCCGAAGAAAGACACCAACGCGATACATGCACCACTCTCACATATCCACATCTGCCAGTCAACGCGTTTAGAATTCATGTCAATAAAATTCTCTCGCAAAGTGTCAAAACAAGTACTCGCACGAAACTTTTTATTTTTCTTAGGAAATTTCATGATGGAGTACAAGGGTGCAAGCCTCGTTTGTGTGAGTCGATACAGCTCTGACATTTGACCTGTGATTCTGAAGGAAGAAGCGAAGCGGGTAGAATGTGCTCGCACTCGTGCAGAAAACATTTCGCACTCGCACTGACACCGAGACGGACATGGTAACCTACTCGGTGCACGCGCTGGATTTAAATATTTATTGCTTGAATACAATTATGGACAAAAGCAAATGACTCGGCTTACTTAGTAATTCAAAGCATGAAGGAATCCTGCAATAAAGACGCTAGAAGCAGCATAATGGCGAGCCCGGATGCCATGGCAAAACAGACGGCCGTATTCTTGGCAAGCTGCAGCGCCCTGTATGCGTTGACGCGTCCGTACCCGAAGTGGTTATTGGGAAAGGCGGAAATGGAGTGCCAGCCGCAAGTGTGATGGTCGTGGGTGAAGGTCAGGTCGTGGTCGGCAGAGGATTCCAAAATATGTTTGATGTCTCCATAGTTCAGTGTAGGCTTGTACGATAGCAGGAGAGCCACAATCCCAGTCACGTGCGGGGCTGCCATGCTCGTTCCCGAGTCGTACTTGTAGTAGGAGTCCCCGCTTGCGTCAGCCGAGACGATGTAGTGGCCAGGCGCCGAAATTTCTGGCTTGAGGCCAACGTCGACGCTCGGGCCGAGGCTAGAAAAGAACGCCAGCGAGTCGGATATAGTCGTGGCTCCCACCGAAATGACGTCGGGTTGATCTCCTGGCGCTTCCGCACCCTTCCAATCCTTCGTTGCCAATGGCGAAAACAGGGATGATTCCGGCCGCATGCCAGGCGGCGATGACTTCCGCGTAATAGTCGTCCCCTTGCCCGCCACCCCAGCTGTTGCTGACCACGTGGGGCGCCCTGGCACAGTCTTCGTCGCCCCCAACTGGGTTGGTTGGGCAGAGCATAAACTCCCCGCAAGCCAAGAGGTGCGCATCCGAAGTGGTCGCCTCGTCACTGAACCCCTTGCAGGCAATCCATTTCGCGCCAGGAGCAACGCCAATGCCATACATCTGGCCCACTGCGCTGCCCGCTGCATGGGTGCCGTGCCCATTCCCATCCCGCGGAAACGTCGAATAGCCGAAGGGGTCGGCCCAGGAGTGTCCATCATTCAGGTAGTTCCCTTGCAGAGCTTCGTGAGTCCCGTGCACGCCGGTGTCGATGATACCCACCACTACACCGGTTCCGTTCGAGCCAAAGTCGGGTGACTCCCAGACTTGGGGCGCCCGGATCATGACGACGCCCCACTGAGCCATTTCGGGGTTGGCCAGGTCGAGCTGGGCGGGCGCCGAGGGGAGGGGTGAAGGGTCAAGCCTTATGACGCGTTCCAGGTCAATGTCCGAGATAGCGCTCTGATTTGCAAGGAGCTGGACAAGGGTCAGCGGCGCATTGCGGACGTGGATTTGGTTGCTGATCCAGAAACTCCGTGCGACCACGCCCATGCCAGTGCTTTCCGTTGCTATCTTTGTAATAAGGCCCTCCACGGGTTCCTGGGAACGTTGAGCGTGCTCGACGAGGGCGGCACGTAGTTCGCCAATCCGGGTACCGCGACTCACGTTTCCGTTAGTTTGGGTCAATGCTTCTACCTTGGCCTTTGCTTGGGCAAGGACGGGGCCGGTTCGGTCGCGCATGGTGATCATGACGTTCGCGGTGGCGTGGTGCTCAAATTCGGCGAGTAGGGCGGGGCTTACACGGGGAAAGGCGATGGCGTAGTCGCACGCTGCGAGAAGGGCACCGATGACGATAACGATGGCAGCCCATGGTGTCTTCATTTTGGTGTTTTAAATTACGATGTACTTCGGTTTGGGTTCAGATGCTGAATGTCGGATGATGTGTTTCGGCAATATGTGGCAGTTTGGCAATGATTTTCAAAATGGTAATGAATTTCATTTTTTCATTTCACAATGCGTAATAGCAATAAGAAACAATACCCGTGAGTCGAGTATTGTGTTAAGTGTGATATGATACTGATAACAGTCGGATTAACGTTGGCATTCGAATTCCACTTGAAGTCTTGAAGGTTAGACAAATTGCAGACACGGAGGGTGGACGTGAGTCGTCGCCCCATGTTCGGCGCACTGCACAGCCTACCGGGCTCAAACGCTGCCTCGCAAGATGGAATAGAACGCATAATGTTATTAACTTTGAGGGCAGATTCAGATTAGAAGGGCTCTGCAATATTTAATGTTGATGTACGTAGCGCTAAACGGATGCGCTTCTCAAAAGAGCGAATGAGCCGTGCTGAATGTTCATCGGCGAAGTGGGCTTCCCGCAAAAGTTTTTGCAATGTCCACCCTTATATTGTCCACAGTTCTGCTGCTTCTAGTGCCTGCAGCAAGATTCCAAGCAGCCAACACTCAAAACTTCTCATTGACCCGCACTACCGAGCGTCTGCCAAGCCCTCGCCACAGCACTCCAGCGTTCTTCGATGGGGACGACTGAATTTTTACAAATACTCTGTAACACGAGCCACGCTGTCAGTCATCGGGCACATGAGTTTTCCGGGATGATGTGGCTACAGTTGGCAATCCCGTGCGAGATATTTACATTTTCGGCGGGGAGAATCATACAGCCGGCTTCGAACAAATGGCGAAGGAGGTCGGAAATTTGGAGGGTAGCAATCAGTTCCGATGGTACCATCATGACGCAGGTGGGGGAGTTGCCAAGTCCAACCACAGAATTGGCAGCTACGTGGGATCTCGAGGACACCATCTACATTGTCAGGGGGGGGGGGAGGGGAAGGTAAACGAACCGGGTGACGAGCAATTCGTGGACTCCATTCTTAGCTTCCAAAGCTCGACCGCAACGTTGTCATTGTCGCCTCCCATTCGGGCGTATTGCTCCAGCGGCAGTGTGGGATGCAGAGACCAGCGCCGTGTACGTGTTTACCGGTGTACTACCTTAGGCACAACACGAGTCTGCAATTGTCAACTTTGAACCGGCCACTGGTTCTATCATTACACTCCCAAATTACCTACCAGGCGTTCCCAGAGGCGGCCATCACTGCGCCGTGGGCGTCGGTGAAGACATTTTCGTTATCGGTGGCACATTTAACCAGCCTGAGCCCCGTTTGTCGTACATGCCGCGGCTGACTCCGGCCACCAACGCAACTGCATCTGTTATCGTCAAAGACCTCTCGCCCACACTTGGAGCCTCGGTTATGTGTACGTGCCCAATCTCCGGGGAATTTATTTGCCTGGGTGGCATCGAACCTGAAAATCCCCTGAGATGCTCGACCCAGTCTCGTTCATTGATGTGACAGATTGGCTAACCATAACGACAATTAGGACGAGCACAACAGAAGCAACTGTCAGCATAACGATATCGACAACTACCAAAGGGAATCCTTCTAGTTCTGTACCACTGGTCCTGCTACGGCCTATTGAAACAGTGCTTATAGTTGCCATGACGTGGGCACTGATCGTCAGTAGGTGGAATGAGAAATTTAGCCAGGAACTGCGCTTGAGTTTGGGTCTCAGATCAATAAAGGACAGCTACAAACCATTGCGAATGAAATTTGTATCAATTCTTGAGAAGCGCCTGCATGAAGAAATTCAACTCGTGCTAATTACGTACTCGTGAATCAAGATCGGCTCCACGTTAATTAAGCTGCGCATTCGAAAGTGAATTCCAACAGATTGCCGTTTGAGTTAGAAATATTTTGTATTTAATTGGCTCCTTTCTTCGCGACGATGTCTCAGCCACCACCTTCCAATTTGAGATCGACGGAGGAGGAGGAGGAGGGAAGGATCCTGCTGCCCTTCGCCAAACCACGGGCTGATGCAGGTGAGCAACAACTCGAGTACTCGTCACCATTCCATGAATAGCCATCACATGCGCTGCCAAATGTGTTTGGATTTTCAGGGTCGAGGCCGTCGACCGCCTTGGCGCTGCGCACTCCGGGCGGCGGAGGCGTCTACCTGAAGCTTCCTTTGCGGGTCCCGAGAACGGCGGTGCTGCAGCAGCCGCTGTCTGCCATTGGGAGAACAGTGGAGACGAATCGCGTCAGCTCGCAGCAGCCCCTCGGAGGCGACCGACCCATTCCGCCACTGCCCGCAGCTCACTCGGCGTCCGGGAGACGAGTGACGGGAGGAGACATCATCCTCTCCCAGCAGTCGTCGTACATGTCCCAGCTGACTGGGTTTGGGGAGGAGGGCGCCTCCGCCAACCTGTCGCTCCTCTCGGGCACCGACTACCTCTTCCTCAGGAAGTGCTCCACCTTCCCGGCTGGACTGGAAGCCTTTCACCGACTCATCATTAAGCGAGAGGTCAGATCCAATTCCCTGCACTCCCAAATTTAGGTTCACTGTTCGTCTTTTGCGATGGTTCAGGTTGTCAACTCGAGCGGACGGTGCATTTACTACTGTGGTCAGTTGCTGAACAGGTGGCAGTGCTGCTTCCGTTACGAATTCACGTACCACGTATTTGACAGGACAGGCAGGACGGTGGTCCTCACCAAAGGAACCCAACTCATCCTGGGAATCACCGCCGTAAGCACGACACGACCCCCAAACAGTCAAAACACGCAAAACAGCTCCGAAGCGCTTTCTTTTTTGTGTTTTTGCAGAGTGCGACGGTGTTTGAGTCTGACGGAGGTATTCTGGGGACGTTAACTCAGGACATCTGCGACGCTGCGTACGTGATCAAGGACCGCGACGGGAGGCCGTTGTTTGCAATTCGGGGGCCGTGCTACGGGGCGTGCACACCGTGTGTGTTTTGGTGCTTCGACGAGCACTTTGAGGTGAACGCAGAGGACGACGTGACGGAGGTGGGGCTCATCTCGACGCATTGGAAGAAGGTGCACCCCGACCAGGACTCCCGCTGGGGCCTCAACTTCCCCATCGCCCTCGAACCCAGACACAAGGCACTACTCCTCGGAGCAGCCTTCCTCATCGTGAGTGCCAACAAGCTGAACTAATTTTATGACAAGCCTTTTGACACTCTACTAAATCCTTGCCTTTTTTCTTCCAGCACTTCCAGTACCACCGCCGTGGAGGGAACGGAGTCGTCGTCTTCCTCCTCTTCTGCCTCCTCCTCGGGGCGCTCATCGCGGTGTGGTACGGGCTGGGCTTCATCGAACACAAGAACTTGGACATCGGTGACAAACCCTGAAGAGGCTTCATTTGTACTCCTCACACATATCAAATGATAAATGAAATATTTGTAACTCTTAATTGCCAATAAAAGCTTCCTCTCGAAATTGGCACTGAGTCAACAGCCGCGTTGGTTTCTGTTGTGTCTCAACACCGGAAGGTGTGCTTTATTGTTTCTGTCTCGAAGTGAAGACAAGTTTAGTCGATTTAGGCCACGCGAGTGAAGTCAGTGAGGTGAAGGGCTGGAGGAGAAAGACGCGTTGTGAGGAAGCTGAGACCAGCTGCTGCGATTTGGCAATTGTTTGCGAAAAGAGGACGGTGAGGACGGAAGAATGAGGAGGTTGTTGGTCATTGGGCAGTGGTGTCGTGGGAGGAGGCGGAGAAGCACCCACTTAGGTTGTTTGTATGTGTGGTTGGGTGTGAGGGGCAGGTGCGGGAGACGGAAAACCATTGGTCGATGCAGTCTTTGTGATAGACGCAGAGACAGGGGAGGCGGGCGACGAGGTCGTCCTCCTTCAGCTCCTCTAGACAGATGGTGCACTCCTCCCCGAGCTTCTTCGTCTTGCTCGTGATCCGGTCCTCGTTATAGTGCAGCTTCGTTCGCGTCAGGCACATCAGCAGGTGGATCTCCGGGTCGTCAGACTCGATCCGCGCCAAGCACACAGGACATTTGATTTCTAAATAAACAATAACCTAACCTGAACCTCAGTTGACCCTGATGAAAGAGTAATTGACACTCACCTTCGAAATTGATAAGAATGCGCATGACCTGACTCACTTCCGAGCTCAGGTCGGGGGTCGGGGTGAGAGTGGAGCGACGGCCGTTGGCGGAGGAGGGTGAGGAGCCGCCGTCCTCCTGGATCAGGTTCGGATTGGCACTTTTGACGGCGCAGGTGCCCATCCTCATCGAACAGACGAAGCACAAACAACTCGTGTCGACGATATGTTTTCAGTGCTGCAGCTCCATTCGGCGATGGCGATGTGACGATCTTCGAAATGCAATGTCTTTTATTCGTTTATTCGTTGTGTACATACGTAATGAGATAGGATGGAATTGGGTGATTGGGTCCGTCCATTAGCTAATGTGAGTGGTCGAGGAGGCGGAAACGTCGCCGAGCACGAAAGCCCGAAACCTGGAAATTGGGGCTCTGCGAATTGCAAAGCGAGTGTTCGTTGGGCCGAACGACGTCACAGGACAGCCTTGCACGTTGAACTTGCAGTTTGCAGAGTTTTGAGGAATGCGAGCTGGCTGACATTTGGCATATTTCATAATGCAAAGACACTTTCATCGATCGACTTAAATATTTGATGAGCCACGAGCAGCAAACACGAACGCCGTAATTGCAGTTCGATTCTTCGCTTCAATTGCGTCGACCAGTCGGCCGTTGAGTAGGCCAGGCGGCAGCCGACATAAAGAAAGAATTCTGTTTAGCATTGCGAGTGCGGAGTGTCTGCGTTATCGGCCCAGCAAGTTCCGCCGATGCACTGCGTCGTGGAATTGCATAGGCAGGAAGGCAGAAACAAAAAGGAAACAACACGGCCAAGAAGGCCTTATCTTATCACCTCCTCCGTGTTCGCATGCAGGGGCATTGTGCTACATTCGCAGTCGCGTCACACGCCAATCAACACCACAACCTTCAAGAATTCAAGATGCGTCCGCTCCGTGTGCTCACCGCCCTTGTCTCATTCCTCTTCGTGACCTCCGCCGTGGGGATGGAGGCCGACGGGTCCCGTCCGCTGGAGGGCGTCGTCATGCCGGGCGTCTACCTACAGGAACTTGACGAGGCGGCTTCCTTCGCCACCTTCGACCGCGTCGTGCCCCTCGTCTTTGAGTTCAAGACCCCCGCGGCCCTCTCAGCGACCGCCATGGGTCTTGGCTCCATCCTACCCCGCCTTGCGTGTCGGGGCGACAACCAGACGTGGCCCCATAAGTCCACCGCCGACTGGCTCTTCACCTGCCCTATCTTCTTCCATCTCAACACGCTCCTCGAGCAGCTCCGTACCAACTGGACCGTCCCTCCGTTCGCCCAGGCCGCCTCCTCGTCCGCTCCCTCCTATCGCTCCGCATCCACGTTTGCCGCCGGCTCGTCGGCGACCGTGGCGCTGGACGACGAGTGCCGATCGCAGTTGCGCAACTGGCGGGGCATTGACACGCGCAGCGACGTTGGCCTTGCCGCCTACAAGACCATCATCGACAAGTGTGCGCTGGAGGGACTTTTTGAGGAGGGCATTCAGGACTTCAACACGGATCTCAGCCTCCAGTTCGACAAGATGCGGGCCAACCTGGCCCTCCATTTTGGGAACAACGGTTCCCTCTGGCCCCCGCCCTCCACCAGCGACGGTGCCGACCTCATCGGCGTCCTCCTGGGCCTGCAGGCGCTCATGACCACCCAGATGGCGGTTGAACTCCAGCGCTGGAGGGACGCTGCCACGAGTTGCCAGAACAGTGTCATCCCCATCTCCGTCCTCCAGCCTGCTCGCCTGGAGAGGGCGCTACTTGAGCTTCGGCTGAGGCTGCAGGCGAAGAAGTACGCGCTACTCTTCAGCGGCTCTTCCGGAAACTCCCGCCTGTACAAACTGAAGCTGGTTGACTGTGTGTTTGGGGCGACGTCTCTCTTCGTGCAGGTGCTCGTGCCGGTGGTGCGTGAGTCGGCGGTGTACCGAGCGCTGCAGGTCCACCAGCCGACCTTCCTGTACGGAGGCTCCGTCGTCTGCTACGTCAACTCCAACTTCGAGGCGAAGGGCGCTCGCTTTCAGAGCAGGAGCTTCGTGTTTGAGAAGAGCAGTCGTCTGCTCGTCGAGACGACGTGCTCACGCGGTGGGCTGTGCCGTTTCCTCGACAGGGCGTCTCGGCCCACGACGGACGGCTGTCTGCTGGCGGTGCTCCTGGGCAACATGGACTCCATCCGCGCCTTCTGCCACCTCGAGTGCGACGCCGTCGTGTCCCCCGCCCAGCTGACGCCCGTGCCCAGGGGCCGGCCCCAGCAGCGCCTGATGGACACAGCCGCCTCTGCACTCGCCTCAAACTCCTTCCCTCTCGTCCAGCGCATCGACTCGGACAAGTGAGAACCAGACTTCAAAAATGATACGTCGTGTGCTGATTTTGAAAATTACCGCCACCATTTCTTTGTTCGTTTTCAGGTTTGTGGTGACGTCGAACGCGCTGAGCACTTTGCTGGTGAAATGCGAGCCGCTGGGTCGGCTGGACGAGTTGGTACCTCCGCAGAAGTTTGGGGCTGTGGAGGTGGTGCTCCCGTGCGGCTGCTACCTGATGTTCCACGTCGAGAAGTTCTACGCGCTCGAGCCGTGTAGTTCGCTCCTGAGCACCACGGCCCTCATGCACCACGTCATCCCCGTGCACATGCTCAACTCGAGCATCGAGACGGCGGGCCTCAACAGCCAGCAGATCATGGGGAGCCCAGCAGCCGTGTCCGGCCCCAACCTCCGTTACGACATGAACTCGAGACTCCGCTACCTGCAGCCGAGGAACAGAATCACCTTCCCCAACCTCACCCTCCTCGTCAACATGACCTTCCGGGAGGAGGACCTTGTCAAGGTCGAGCACAGCGACAGCGACAGCGGACAGGAGCCAACTGAGCCTCCTGACGACGACTCGGCCGACGGAGTAGCGGGCAGGAACGAGTCGCAGACGTCACCTGCCTCAGACTCAGCGCCCTCGCCTGGACATTCGTTTGGCGAGTCGCCTGAGCACGCGCACTCTGTGCTGTGGACGCTGGTGGGCGTGCAGGCCTTCGCCATCGGCCTCCTGACCACCTTCGTGCTGTACAAGTTCCACGTGCTGGACAGACGCGTGGAGGGCTGCGCCTACCGCTTGGGAGGGCAGAGCAACGGCGGGGCGGTGGGAGCCATCTCCTTCAGCGCTAACCACCCAAGCCAGGTTACCCTCACAGACAAATTCTGATTTATATTAACTAACAATGTGATTTAATGATTATGGCGTGCCAATGCGTGAATAAAGACTTCCTTCTTCTCAAACTAAAAACGTCTAATTTATTTTTGTCAACTGAACTTTGAACGAATGCTATTAAGTTTGATGTGTTTGATTCGCAGCAGCTTCATTCGAGGCTTCATTCGAGGCGTGCTCGGGACGCTGCGCCTTGAATTCGGGCCGCCCGTTGCGGCACTCGAACATAGTCGTAGAAAAGCAGAAGACCAAGCCACAGGGCTGTTGGCCGAGAGGGCAGACAATCGCCAACCCGGGGTGCACGTTGAGGTGGCAGGAGTGTGTGGCTGGCGAGAAGCAGCCCGTGCCGCAGGGCGACTTGCCCTCGGGGCACGACGGAGCCGTGCTCTCCAGCTGCTTGAGAGACTCGAGATTTCTGTTAAGGGAGCGCCTCAGAGCCGAAGCTGCCGAGTCGAACTCATTGGATACCGAAGGATTGGCGGCGTATTCGATGGACCTGAACAGGTAGGCCAGCCTCGCCCCGATCCCCACAATGACGAGCACGAACACCACCGCGCTGACAGCACCAACTTTCGTCCTGAGCGTCGCCATCTTCACGTGAAAAGTCTCGGAACGGACTGCCTGGGAATGCGTCAATTTGTCAGGAGGTCAGTTGGAGAGTGACCGCTAATTTCCTAGGAAAATGCAAGTGTAATTAAATGCGAGGGCATGGCCCGACCACTCACCGGACAATGACGGGTGCGCAGACCACCAAATCCGTTCTCGTTACTCACACACGCGTGGCTCTGCATTTATGTTTCGATGTGCATGCTAATTGACGCATTGTGTGCTAATTAATTACTGCTAAACTTACTGAAGAATGTCACCTCACCATTAACATGATCAGCATCGTAATCGCCACGGAGTGGTTGTGGGAGAGATTGAACAGTTTCTGAGACGTGTGAGAAGATGCGTCGTGGGCAAGGATGCAGACTTTTCAACTGAAGAACCGGTCTCAGAGGACGACAGAGAAGCGAAGGAGAAGAGGAAAGTGAACGAGTTGGAAATTGTATTATGGGAAATCTACACAGTTAAGTGCATCTAATTAAGTATTGCTTAAGTATTTCGTGTTTACTGAATTTCCAAGTGTTGCTCGTTGCACGATGCTCCTGCAGAAGATTTCCAGGTTCTGCACTCGGAGTCGGTAAGACGACCAATTTGCGCTCTACCCTGAGTGGATTTTATTGGCAACTAATTAATCATGAATTAATGTTAAAGGACACTCCACTCCAGCAGTCATGGCGTGTCCACTTCAGTCTCTCTCCGCTGCCCGCAGCCGAACCTCCAGAGAGCAGTGGACGAAGGTGGTGGTGGATCTCAGCCCAGAGCGGGCACAAGCACGATCTTGTCGTCTGAGGTGCAGATGTTTGAGGACATGTCGTCCAGGTGGTGGAGCCAGTCGGGCGAGTTCAAGGCCCTCCACTCCATGAACAGACTCAGGCAAGCCAGCCAAAATTAAAAATAAAGTGAACCTTCGACAATGGCAAGTCAAATGTGGGCTTTTATTTTTCAGAGTTCCATTCATTCGCGATGGCTTCCTGAACAACGGACAAATTCTTGACTCGAATGTGGAATTTCCTCTGCTGGGGTTGACGATCCTCGACATTGGCTGCGGAGGTGGAATTCTCTCCCTTGTGAGTCAATTGAGTAAAAGTGTCAACTCATTTTAGATATTAGTTAAGTGTAGCTTCTTTCTGCCACAGCCGCTTGGTCGACTGGGCGCGGAAGTGACGGGGCTGGATCCTGGCAAGGAGAACATCGGGATGGCCAACTCGCAGCTTCAGGCCGCCAGTGTAACGACGCCCCAGCTTGCAGAGACGGTTGAGTTTGTGTGCAACCCGCTGGAGGAATTTGTGGCTGAGCACGTGGAGGAGTTTGACGGAGTCGTGATTTCTGAGGTATTGGAACACGTGGCGGACCCCAAACAGTTTCTGCAGCTGGCGTCGGAGGTGCTGAAGCCTGGTGGGTCGCTGTTCCTCACCACCATCAACCGGACGCACCTGTCGTGGCTGGGGGCGATCGTGGCTGGGGAGTACCTCTTCCGCATTCTGCCCGTGGGTACCCACTCCTGGAAACAGTTTGTGGCGCCGGAGGAGGTCCAGACAACCCTCAACAGAAGTACGTCTAATTTGCTAGTGCACTTAACCCTTTTTGCGTTTCAATGAGCCTTCATATCTCATTCTGTAGTCGGAATGAGCACGCGGCTGATTCACGGGATGGCGTACCACGTGTGGAGCGACTCGTGGAGCTGGGCCCGCTGCACAGACATCAACTACGCCCTCCACGCCGTCAAATTAAACTAAGATAACTGAGATAACTTGAGAATAAAGGTCGCCACTGCTCAATGATGCGTGTCAATTTATTTAAGTTTCATTTCATTTAATTTCAAATTGGTCGTTCGTGCTCAGAGATTATATCTGAGTACTCTGTCGTGGATGCGGTCGGCGTTCAGGTGCTGGAAGTTCTCCAGGGCGCCCACTCCGCCGGAGTAGACGGGGTCGAGCCCGTGGATGAGGAGCTGGAAGATGCTCATCAGGTGCACCGCGTCGTTGTAGTTTCTGAGGGCGTCCTGGCTGCAGTCGCCCAGACAGCGCTCCGTCAGCGTCTCCTGGTCAGCCACCAGGCGCAGGAAACCCGTCTTGACCGTCAGAGCGAGGCCGCGGAGGAGACGGAGCCGGTGACCGGCGGCTCCTTCCCTCATCAAGGTGTCGATGGCGTCGGGGATCGTCACGGCAAGGGTGAAGACGCGGCGGGAGAGGAGGGCGGGGCAGCCGCAGGGGTGGACGACATGCTGTCGGCATCGGTGCGGTTGTAACATTTGAAGTGGTGACCGAAGAAAATTCGTTTGGACAGCCCAGACAGAAAGTTCGTTTTTCCTCTGTCGGACACGATGAAAAGGTCGCCGATATAACTACTGAATTGAATCCGTAAGTGCCCTATGTATAGGCGACTACATTGATTTGTGTTGACTGAACTATTAATTTTCTTGTGTCCTGCAGGTTCATCGATAGCGCTTGCGAACTTTTCCTCCAGATATGAAAGCGGAAAGATTACAGCAAAAATTTGGTTGATTACAAGATTTATCTTCCCAACGTTGTCAGTGTTGACTGACGCACACGTGGACAAATGAATTGAATATAATTTTGAATTTCTCATATCAATGTGTTCGTATAAACCAATAAATTTTGAAGCGTGAATAAACTTAACAGCGTACGATTTACAGCGAGAGAAATCAAATTTTAAAATAAGGTTCAGTTAATCTGTCAATCTTTTAATCTCAAAGCGAAATACTAATGGACCTAAGCTCAATGAATAATCAATAATCATAAATTCCAGTTCAAATAGACTGTTATTATTTCCGCCTGCGTTTTCTTCCCTCCATCACCTCCGTACACAGGTAGCATACAATACCTACACCAATCATTCCAACACATATCCAAATCTTACTCCACATACAAACCATTCCATTTCCCAAGTAGACGAGAATGAATCCAATTGAAATCCAGACACCAGAATTTGCGAATGCAGGTTCTGCATGGTTCGGAAATACATCAGCGTACAGTGCTTTAATTTGTGGTGACCAAACTCCATCTGCAATGCCCCAGACGGTTGTCAGCGCACAAAAGTATAAAATGGATCCAGATTCATGTTGCGAAGGAATCCAGAATGCCATTACGGGCAGGCAGGCTAGATTTAGGGTCGCAGCTGCACAAAACATGAACGGACGTCCCAAACGTGCTGTGAGCCATCCAACAATGACTGATGATGTAGCTGCGGCCGGCCCGATGCACAGCATGACAAGGCCAATGTATTCAAGACCCATTGAACACGATATGAATGCGGCGGTGAATTCTGAACCGATGAAGGCTTCTTGCATTCCAGTCCAGACAGTGATCGGAATGAGAAGCAGTTGTGAAGGTTTGCGTAGATGTACGATTGTTGATATGAGTAAATCCAAGGCAGCAGGGGACTTTGGACCCTTTTCAGGGTCTTGGCGTGATTCACGTGGGTATCTTCTGGTGGGATCCAAAAAGAGGAGTATAATCAGTGTGGCAAGGACGCAGCAGCCTGTGTAAGTGCCGAAAAGAGTGTAAATCTGACTGGATCTGTTGTCATTTGGATTATCCGCATTATGAACGCCTCCATTTGAGCCTGAGTCAGCCGCACAGAAATCTGGACCGCATTGACGAACGCCGAGATCAGAAACTGTATGGTTGTGCTCCTTCACTTCATGCTCAGTTCCCCAACTGGATCCCAGCACCGCAGATGAAATCAGATTCCCCCAAATTTCAGCCGTTTGAAAGAAGAGGAAAAAGGCACCAAAGAATTTCTGTACGGTTGCTGCAGACGACGAGTATTTCTTCAAGTATGCGTACTCATTTGCAATTGCCGTGACATAAGCTGAGACAGCTGCCCACAAATTAGCTGTGCATATACCGAGCAGGCCTGATGCAGGTAACAATGCAGTTGGTACAGGGTAGAGTTGAACAGCTACGTACAGGACGTAACCACACATGGCCAATACGATGACGGTCTTAGCGTCCAGTTTGTACAGGACGATTGGTGGGAGGAAGAGGGACGCGATGAGTGTTGACATGTAGACAGTAGCTAACGCGTACGTTCCATGCGATTGATTCAGCGTACTTTGTAAATGACGTGTGGCGAGAAATGCACTGAACAGAAGCATGGCGGAGAATCCAAGTACGATCAGGTTTTTCAGGATTCGGCGTGATCCGTGGCCATTGGACGGCGGATTTGTCGTACCGGTGCCGATGCTGAGTTCTGTGTCCATTGCTTTGATTGACTTCGGTTGCGTAACCGTGAAGTCCATTCTTGTCGGCGTTGTTATCGAATCAGCCGCCGACAAGTTACTGAATTCCGAAATAGCATGCCTAAAAGAATGTAAAATACCATGACTGATTTGTATTTTTCATTAATTGAACTTGTCCGTGTCAAATTCTGAAGAAATGGCGTTCATTTCTGCATTAACTGCGTGAATAATCCAGATTATCATTCATTTCAGCCTCTGCGAGTCACATCTTAAGAGTCTCAATTCGTACACCACGTATATCACACACATTTATGAATATATTCTTATCTGTTGTGTCTGTATTCATTCTGACTTTTCTCAATAAATCCTTATCTGTTGTGTCTGTATTCGTTCTGACTTTTCGCAATAAATCCTTAAGCCAGCTAAGCGAAGTGATTAAACTCATAATAAGCACGTGTCCAGTGCCCAATGCTTGCTGTATAAAAGGGGATGAAGAAATGGGCTGATTAATCGCAGACTGCAAGTTGACTGCTGAATTAGATTTGTTCACTTGTCGCGTACGTACTCTTTGGCTTTGATCATGGCTTTAATCGACAATTCCACCGCCACCTGTAATAAGAACTACGCCAAAATATTCGACGACATGGATTCCATGACGTCTGAGGACAACCAAACCAGTCTCGTCCCGAATTTCCTCCAGAAACTGATCTGGAATTCAGGTGAGACAGTCATGGATCTTGGCTGCGGCCCTGGACGTACATGCTGTACACTTCTTGCCCCAAAGGCAGCTCACACAAACTCCAAAATATATGGTGTGGATATTTCGGAGTCGATGATTCAATACGCACGTTGCACGTATCCACATCCAAATGTTGAGTACGTACTTGGCGACTTGCTGGCTGGTCCCGAATTTGAATTGAATAAGACACGATTTGACAAAGTCTTCTGTATTTACACGTTGCGACTCATCCTACGTAAAGTGGACACACTACGCAAATGTTACGAGTTACTCAAACCAGGTGGACAGCTGATTATTGTAAATGTGGTGCAAGCAACGCTTTTCATGGGACTACGACGACATATTAAGAAACACCCCGAATTCGGGTCGCTGCTGGGTAAGGAGTTGGCGGATCCGCATTGGTACGATGATGAAACGCTGCTCGCTACGAGCACGACGGATGACGGCCGTGTGGAAATTGGTTCGTATCACGAAGCTAAGTATGCTGAACTGTTAACGAACCTTGGATTCATCGTGCAAGAGAATTTTACACGACAAAGCGTCTCTCCAATGGCTGACATAAAAGAAGCGAAGGAGTTTGCCATTGCTAGCGATCCACATCCACACGACACGTACGCACGTCGTGGAGGAGACTTGGCGAAGCTGGAGGCATTTATTGAAGAGTATTTTGTACAGTCAAAGACTCAGAACGTCGGTGGCGGGAGATTTGATCAAAAAGTGACCTCAATTTTTATTCGAGCTGAGAAACCCGTCTTAGCCGCTTAGAAGCGGACTTTTTAGTTTCGTATTAAATAAATGAACATTTAAATCGATTAGGTTATACAACACGGACAACAGAATTGTCACTGCTTTGTTTAAAATGCAATGCCTTCTCAGCCAATGGAATTATTAGAGACTAGCTGCATTAGCGCTAAAGATGCCATCGATCGAGTTTTACATGAATCAAGTTTCCGAGATACAGTCCAGTTCAACTCTCGGCAGTTTATAGATCAAGAGGTCAAGCCTCATGACTTAGCTGTGTACTGGATTGAATATGTGATTCGACACAAAGGAGCTGCACAGTTAAGATCAGTAGCCCATCACATGAATTTCTTTCAGTTTCCTTCCATTGATGTGATTTCATTGTTGCCCACCATTTCTGCGAGCGTCGTTCTAGGTGTGTTGTATTCAATGCAGTTTGTGTGCATGAAAGCGCAGAAAACCTTGGGGAGAAGGGAAGGCGAGAATACGAATGCAGAATCAAAAAAGAATAGCTAGTTTAAAAAATCTAACCAAAATTTCGAGATGTAATTTCTGATCTAATCAATGAATAAAATATTTATTCCACTTGGAATGCTAAAGCAATGAACGTCAATAATACACCAAATTCCGGATTAAAATTCCTACATGGAACCAGCGATGAGGGCATTGGCAGCTCGCAGTGCATTGACCCGTCCATACCCAAATTGGTAGTTTGGGAATTGTGTGTCAGGGACTCCATCGCAAGTCTCTCCAGTGGTTGGCACATTCCTGTCTGATGTGTCCTGAAGAATCTGCTTCACTCGGACGTGTGTCAGATTTGGTGAATGGGAGCGAAGAAGTGCAGCAAGTCCGGCAACATGTGGTGTAGCCATGCTGGTGCCCGAGATGGTGTTGTAGTCGCTGTCTGATCCAACCCACGCTGAACGAACCCCGACTCCTGGAGCAGACACATGAGGGCTCTGCGCTCCATTGCGGCTCGGTCCACGGTAGCTAAAATCGGCGATTCCATCTACAAGGTAAGGGGTTCTCTATTGAGTTTAGATCCTTGGCTTCTGGAAAATTTGAGGCGTCAGTTGGACTTACCATTGCTTGCGGTTGCTCCAACGGCGATCACATCAACGACAGAGTCCGCAGGAGAACCAGTGTATCGGCATGCCTTGGGTGGGTCAAAGAGTCCATAATTACCGTTCGCGAACACGGCGACTATTCCAGCCGCATGCCAAGCCCGGATAACTGGATCGTATGTATTGCTACCACCAGCACCGCCCCAGGAGTTGCTAACAATATCCGCGCTCAATGCGCAGTTGGGATTACCGCCATTGTAGTCGTGAGGGCAAGCCATGAACTCGCCACAAGCGATCAAGTCAGCAAATGAGCCAGAGCCATTGTCCAAAAGTCCTTTGCATGAGATCCATTCTGCGCCTGGAGCTACACCGAGTCCGTTCCTGTTACAAGTAAATTTTATTCATAAGAATGCTGCTTCTGCGCTTCTATGCTATATATGACTTACGCTCCGACAGCTGTTCCAGTGACATGAGTGCCATGTCCGTGCCCATCAACTGGGTTGGCTGTGCGTCCGTTGGGGAAGAACCATGAGTGGGTGCCGCCACGGAAGTTACCCCTGATGTCTTGATGAGTGTGACGGGCGCCAGTGTCGATGATTCCTACCACGACTCCACGACCGTTTGTTCCAAGTGCAGCAATTGCTTGTGCGGTCAGAATCTTGTCCACTCCCCATTCAGCAAGCACGCCCGGCTCGCGGTCTTCAGACGGCTCCCCAACGGCTACAGGGCTGACCAGATGAACGATCTCTTCTTCTTCAATCTTGCTGACGTCATCCAATCCTGCCAACAGGTTGATGAGCTCTTGATCCGCCCCAGAGACGTAGATCTGGTTAGTGATCCAGAAGCTCTTCACCTTAGCGACGGAGAATACTCGTGTTCGCTGGAACTGCGTGAGAGCGTTGAGCACGTTCGTTTGGGAACGGCCAGCCAGGGCAGTAAGCGAATCGTAGACCGCTTGTGATCGCTGAGATTTTGTGGATTGCAATAGGTTAGAACGGGCGACAACTTGGTTCAGGGTGGCGTCTGTCGATTCACGCATGGAGACGAGGATGTTGGCGTAGCCATTGCGCTGGATCGTTTGGAGGAGTCCAGGGGCGACTTTGGAGTTTGCAGATGCGGCCAGGCCTATAAGGCACAAGCACACGACGAGAAGAGTTGAGGGTCTTGCTTGGGACATCTTGATTCTAAGTACTTAGGTTGCTTGCTGCTGTCAAAGGCTGACTGATGTTTGGCCTATTGAACGGATCCGTATTTATGTCGCTCGAGCTCCTCGCCATGCCAGCTAAAGCCTGGATCAATGTTCAGATGGATTTCGGATCGGATCGCCGCATTCCCCATTGCGCAACCGTAATTTCCCAGTTGACGCTTTGGGTAAATTTGTAATGAATCTTGCTGCTGGTCATCTGGTCATCATAATCCAACATGAACTCATCTCTCTGAACGGGTACGGTCTTGTTGATCTGACCGTTGTGATGCTTAAAAAACCCGGAGTGACAAAGACAAAAGTTCGTCTATTGGTTTACACAAGCTTTACAATTGACTCAGGTATGGTAAATTGCAAAGCACTTGAACCCTGGGATCTCCATGCTTAATCTATACGGGGTATCCAAATCAGATGACCTAATCCATTGTGCCATTTCTATGTACACACATTTGGATTGAATCTGGCTATGAATGCTGCATGGGTCTCTAAATTGGTAGAAGGGATTAGCCCATATGCATTCGTTATAGCAGCACACTGTTCACAAGAAAGACAAATAACTTGATTAAATATGGCATGGCTTTAGATCAGGAATAAACATGTCAATGGCTGTCAAGTGCTCTCTGAATACAAATGTGGTCGTTTTTCCTTCGAGTAGTCTGAATGCATATAGGTTGCATTATCCGATTCATCTGAGCTTGACCTAACTTCAGAGTGATGCTGCAATCATCGCAAGGCAGAATAGCAGAAATTTCTTGGAAATTAAGTTATACGGACCAAAAGTCAAATGTCAAAGATCGTACCCGGGATTGAAGACCCATATCCTTCGGTGTCGTGGCTGTGATTGCATTTACACAATGGTTTTGATGATGATGATAGGCCAACTTTTTCGCAAGAGAATTGCGAACACGGCTAAGTACAGGAATGTAGGCACTGGTAGAAGTAATTCAACCTTAATGAATCCGTATACAGAATTTCGATCTCCATCTGAGATTACAAATTAAAATTTATTGATATGAATTAAGAGGCAAAATGAGAATTGGATTTCAAAGTGACACTGATACAAAACACACCTTTACAAAACAGGCGATGTCAAGTACGATGTAGCGATGTCATTCATGTCAAACCCACCGACGAGGACCACGGCGCGATGCTCCAGAAGGGCTGCCTCCAACGCGGAGAAGCAATCTCAGGTTATGTCATATTATGAGACAGGCACAATTGTACTTCGTTCCTTCATCGAACTCTTTGCGGACAGGAAATCGCACAGCGCCATTTCTAATTTGTGAAAGCAGAAGTCAAACGCTCGAAAGCTCAGCTCGAGATATGTATATGCAAATACAATGCAAATGCTGGTTTGTCCATGACGACGAGCCGAGAATGGAAGCTACCGTCAATTGCAAACTGCAAATGGCCGCTGTCTTCTCATCGAGACTGGCCAATCTTCACTCGTCAGTCTTCTCTTCATTCGAGTCGTCGACGGGGTCGATTGCAGTCGCGATTTTTTCTTTTGTTTTTAACCTGAAGCTAAGTTGATTTCTCTGGAGTATCTACGTACCTTATTTGTGAATATAATATAATTACGTGCATCTCTTCATAATGGGTGAGTTTTGTAATCGATTCTCTTGGTTTGTCCTCGTCCGCGTCTTTCGTTCGCTCTCACTGCCCACTGCTTTTGCCCGTGTTTGTTTGCAGCTGACAACGCTCCGAGTCGTTCGAGCCGTGGCACCGGACGTCGTGGAGGAGGGGAAGACAAGGAGGGCAGCGGCGGCGAAGACAAGAAATGCGGCGGTTTCTACGTTGGCAAGGGAAAGGGGAAATCGGGTGATGACGGATGTGGCAGCAGCAGCAAAGGCAAGAAAAGCCCCCGCCGCTATGCCAAACTAAGCCCAGACAGCCGTCGCCGTCCCCGCAGACTGAAGAAACATCGCCCAGCGTCCCGCCGTCATCGAGTTAAGAAGTTCAAGTAAGAGTCATTGCTAAAACCAATGCGTTTTTTGGTGTGCAATTGCAGACTAACATTTCTCATTCTCTCGCTCCTTGCAGGGGAGACGGCTGTGGTTCCCGATCCTCATCCAAGCGAAGATACCACAAACGTCGCACTCCGTCGTTTTCTGCGAGACCAAAACGCAGCACCCATCGCACCAAAAGCAAAAGCCGGGCTGCTGCGTCTTCGAGTCCGAGTCCAGTTCGTCGCCACCGTCGTTCGCAGAAGCGCCCTGCATCACGCGCTTCTCGTCCTCGTCGTCCGAAGACTCGGTCTGCTCCTTTGCGCCTACGCAGACATCGAAGTCATCTCTCCAAGTCGGGGGGAGGTGGCTATGGTCCGAGCTCTTCTCGTCCGCGTCGCCGCCACCGTCGTCCGAAGGCGTCGAGTGCACCAGCGGCTTCTCGCCCGAGACGCCGTTCACGTCGTCACTGCAGATTGAAGACAAGCAGCGCCTCGTCTACTCCTCGTCGCCACAGAAGTCGTTCTCGCCGTTCCAGAGCTCGAAGTGCTCCAATGGCTTCCCGTCCGAGACGCCGCCCAGTATCTGCCTCGGCGCCCCCGAAACGTCGCCAGAGTCGTCGCCCCAAGTCGTCTGGCAGCTGTGGGCCCAGCTCTTCCCGCCCCAGACGCCGTCCTCGTGGTCCCCGTCGTCGCAACGCTGTGACCGGACGAGCGCCTTCGCTCCCGAAACGTCGTCGTCAACGTCGATCGAAGAAACGCAGCGCTTCAGCCGCGCCGCGTCGCAGGAAACGTTCGGGTCGTTCGCGCTCCCGCCGTGGTCCCTCAACACGCCGTCACCGTCGTCGGAAGAGCCCTCGTGGTGACGAAGGAGCTTGGCGCCCGAAACGCCGCTCCCGCCGCATTCGCAGTCGTCGGTCGGCGTCTGGAGATGGCTGTGGGAGCCGCCGAGGCCGCAGTCGGCGTCGTGGACATGCCACCAATGGGTACATCAGATACTTTGTTCGTGTCTTCAAAGTAAACACACAATAAATAACAGAGCTATGCAAAACTGTTCAAAGGTATGCAATTGCTATTTGGCTGATTCTGTTTGCTTGTTCCAGGAGCGTTACGGGAAGGATCCTCGTCTGAAGGTGACGGAGATTGCTCGGGACGCGGGTCGGTGTTGGTGCAACATGAGTCAGCGGCAGAAGGACAACTTCCGGGCGCAGTACTGTCACGAGCAGCGCCGTCGGGGCACCTCCAGCGTCTGCAGCCGACGGGGACGAGGAACTGGAGGAGACGACCGCCGCTCAAAGTCGCGTGGGGGTCGTCGCAGAAAGTAAACAACAAAACAAGTCCACGAAAACTACCTAGTGATTGTAATCAAAATTCTCGTGCTCTTCAAAATTCGCAGCCATCGAATTTTATAATTTATTAATTTCCACCTGCTATCAATTATGTTGTCATTTGTGAGCTGAATTCGCACGAACGCATTAAATCGAGCGTAACGCCATGCAAAAAAGCATTAAAACGCTGTGAGGTCGTGAGTTTTCTTGGTTTCTGTTTTTCTGAGTGCATTGCACAAATGTTTACGAGACTTCTTCTTTCTTTGCTTGCCTTGCCTGTTGGCCAATGACAATGACACGACATTAAATTAAATTGAATTCTCGTAACTGTCTGTCTATGCATTTAAGTCTGTGCCATTAAGCGAGTGTTAATTAAGCTAAGGGATTTGCGTCAGGCGACTCAAGGCTGTTCCTTTCTAACCAACCACGAAGGCAGGCGAATGTAAGTCGACGGCTGCTGGGTTTTTCTATTTATAATTTGTACGCTCGCCTTGATTTTGATTGTCTTGTCATGCGTGCAATGCAAAAGCAATGCAAGACTACTGAGGCACCTCCTCACCTGATCCCACAGCGAAGTGGATGAATGAGACGGCCACCAAGGCCAGCGTCAGCCTGAGCCGAGACTCCCTACCTGCTGCATTGTTGCATCGCAAACACAAAGTCCATGTTTCGCAACCTTCAGCCACACTCGCAACTCAACTCGTACGCATGACTCAATCTCTTCTACGTCTTTTACGTCTTCTGCGTTCTTGTCTTTGCTCACTCGAGATTCACTCTCGCTCTCAGTCGGTCACGCGACCACGCGACCACGCCACCCCAGAATCACGACGCGACGCCGGAATGGGCGACCCACGCACAGCAGTGACAGCAGCCACCAGCGAGAGCGAGAGCGATAGCCGCCCAGACAAGGACTCGAAGCTGTGGCGCTCTGCGAAGGAGGTGCTCAGCCCCGATGTGGCGACCGTCGTGGGCGGCCCGCTGCCCGGCTGGCTGGCCGGAAGCTACCTCCGCGTGGGACCGGGCAAGTTCGACCTCGGCGACGACGGTTTCGTCATGACGAGCTGGCTGGACGGCTTCGCCATCGCGTCCAAGTTCGCCATCGACCCAGACGCGGGGACGGTGGCCTTCGAGGCTCGGTACCTGGAGTCGCAGGCGTACCGGGGCGCGACGAAGCACGGGCGGCCGATCCTACCGGAGTACGGCACGAAGAAGTACGCCGAGAGCGGCAAAGGCTTCTTCTCGAACTTCCTTTCAAACCTCGTAAGTCAGGAGTCAGGAGTCATCCAACCGTGGCAATTTCTAATTTCTCCTAATTGCCTCGTCTCGACATAATCAGAGATTAGCGAGATGAGATTGTTTTTGCTGCTAGTCGCGAAAGCGTGACGAGGCTACGTCGCAGCTGAGCTGGCGCTAATTTCCCCAATTTCTAATTTGTGGTGTGGTTTGTTGAGGTGCCCGAGATGAGTGACAACCCCACGACGGCGTACCTGCCCTACGACCCCTCCCACTCGACCCTCTTCGTGGGTGGCGAGTCGTGCTACTTCCACCACATCGACCCCGACACCCTCCGCCTAGGCGAGCGATTCGACTCGAAGGAGCTGTTTGGTTTCCTTACCTGCTCGCTCCACCCGCTCCGAGACACGGCTGACGGGGCGATATACAACGTGGGCACTTCCATCCTCACAGGCGTCAAGTACAACGTCTTTCGAGTGGGGCCGTTCCCCGCGGGCGGGGAGGCGATTGGGAAGGAGGCGCTGCGGAAGACGTTCAAGGTGCTGGCGACAGTGCCGAGCCGGTGGACGACGGCCATGGCGGGCATCCACTCCTTCGGCCAGACAAGCAAGCACGTGGTCCTCGTCGAGCAGCCGTACGTCGGCAACGTCAAGCGCGTGCTGGGCAACGCCGTGAAGGGGCGTGCGGAGCCGATGGCGGCCTCATTAGAGTGGCACCCCGACGCTTGCAACCGCTTCTACCTCGTCGCCAAGGCCGACGGCGAGGTGCTTCAGCGAGTCTTCGAGTTCCTCTCCTCGGCGCCCTTCTTCTTCATCCACGTCGTCAACTGCTACGAGGAAGTCTGCAGGAGCACAAAGCAGAGTTTCGTGGTGGTCGACGTCTCCTGCTTCGAGACCCCCGACTCCATCTCCGCCCAGACCCTCCAGCAGCTTCGCGCCTCGGAGTTTGGCTGCAACAACTGCGTGTCGGACCACGCCCTACTGCCGTGGGTACAGCGCTTCATCCTGCCGCTCTCCCTCGACGGAAAGCGGACGCCCGAGGGCGTCGACCTCCTCAGCCTCCAGCTAGAGGCAGCCCAGGTGGGCTGCGCCTCCAACGAGCCGTCACCGATCGACGGGAGCGTGGCCACGGCGGTGCGGCGGGGGAAGCAGATTCTGCTGACGCCCAAGACGCTGATGCGGCGGGGACTGGAACTGCCTGTGATCAACCCGGCCTTCAGCGGGCGCCCATACCAGTTCTACTACGGCTCGGGGCTCGTCTCGCAGACGGGCTTCCGGAACTCTGTGGCGAAGGTCGACGTGCGAGCTTGCGAGGCGACGATCTTCCGAGAGTCGCCCGACTTTATCTTTGGGGAGGCCCTCTTCGTGCCGAGGCCCCGGGCCGAGGGAGGTGAGGGGGCGGAGGACGACGGGGCGGTGATCGTGCCGATGACGGACGCGCGGAAGGAGGCGCCCGACATGCTCTTCTTCCTCGACGCCAAGGACATGACAGAGATCGGAAGGGTCGTCTTCCGGGAGCGCGTGCCCCCGTCCATCCACGGCACCTTCGTCCCCGCTGCTAAGTAGAGTGCATCAAACTGTGATTGAAATACTCCACGTAACTGCAATTTATCAATACCTTGAATGTTAATTAGGATAGCAATAAATATTAAATAAATTGCGTTTTATGTCTCAAAAATTCTCAAGCCCCGATTCGTTTGTGACACGCAACATCTGTGTTCTTTGTGCTTCTTGCGTAAGAAGGAAACGTTGCTGGAGCGAGTTGCTGCCTCGCCGCGAGAGCGCGCGCGCTGTCTGCCTGGCTAAAAGAAGAATGTTCTCTCGGCTCTTTCCATCTGAGCACGGCACGGCAAAGGCAGGCCAAAGCCAAAGGCAGTGCGGCATCGGTTCAATGCATTCGACTCGACTCTTTTCCGTTTGCAGTTTGTCAAGTCGAGCACTTTATAAAATTCACCATCGATCCACGGTTGGAAATCGCTCGAGTTCTGACGTAAATTATCAATTTACTAATTTAATTAAATTATCAACGGATTTAGTGTGAAGGAAGCTGAAACTGGTTAAATTGGTAAGTTGCGTGCTTCCAATGTCTAACTCGATACTATTTTCGGGTATAACAAGGAAGTTGAGTCATTAACTCGGGTGTGGTTTAATTCAGAGCCAATTTAGTTGGTTTTTAATTTTGTTCATTGGGTATTATGCATGAATTTGATGCCAGGAGTTCTTTAATCAGCGATGCTTGGTTATCTAGAATCCCTGGCCACCTTCCCATGCTATCAATAGCTTTCATTGATCGCGTATTGCCTAATTTCTATTGTTGTGGCGTATTTTTAGATCCACCGACGACAAATCACGAGACCCGCCTGACGTGCTTCGTTCGACCGCAGTTGAACTCTTTGCGAGCCAGTGCAGTGATATCAGTGGAGCCGGAGCATTCGACGAGCAAACTTGGTGTCCCTCAGTGCAAGAGTGCAAGTCACGACGACGACGTTGGTTTAATTTTTAATCACAAATCGTCGAAACAGAATCAAGATGCTTGGCGGCGGAAGCAGTGAAACTGTGGGCGACGAGTCGCTCTACCCGATCGCGGTCCTCATCGACGAACTCAGGAACGAAGACGTGCAGGTAACCACAGAACCAAGTCGAGTCTGAATCAATCAATTAATGGTATAACCGAACTGGATTAGCTCAAGTTAGCACTGCCTCCAGCAATTTCAGCCAAGCTTCGGGCAAACTCACCAGTGATTTGCGAATCAGATGGAAAGGCAGATTTGTAATCTTTTGATAGCGTCGTAGCAAATCTGATCAATCATTGTTACGAAACATGCAAAGTTCTTAATTGCGTGTTGCCCAGTTTCGTCATTTGCACTCGAATGCTAAATTGCGAAATTCCATTGCATTTGGCAAGTCGTAGCTCTTATTTAGGCCGGACAGAACACAGAAGTTTGTGACATCGAAGGTCACGGTGAAATGGGTTGGCACTCTAATAAATTGAGTTGTGTTTTTCTGTTTCAGTTGCGGCTGAATTCAATCAAGAAATTGTCCACGATCGCCCTGGCGCTAGGTGTTGAGAGGACCCGTTCTGAGTTGATTCCTTTCTTGGCTGACACAATCTATGACGAAGATGAAGTGCTCCTCGCTCTGGCCGAGCAACTGGGCAACTTCACGCAACTCGTCGGCGGACCGGAACACGTCCACTGCCTCCTCGTAAGTTTAGTTCTTAATTCCTAAGGGGAGAGAAAGGGTCTGTGCAGAATGCCGCCTCAGAAGACTAACCCCAACTCGTATTACAACACGATTATTCAGGCGCCGCTCGAGTCGCTGGCGACGGTGGAGGAAACGGTGGTGCGGGACAAGGCAGTCGAGTCCCTGCGCACGATTTCGTCGCAGCACTCCGTCGCCGATCTGGAAACGCACTTTGTTCCGCTGATCAAACGGCTGGCTTCTGGCGACTGGTTCACGTCCAGAACGTCGGCTTGCGGGCTCTTTTCGGTTTGCTACCCACGTGTCGCCTCGTCAATTCGGGGTGAGAACGAGATTCCGATTCTACCCCGACTCGGAAGGTGCTTATGTTAATTTTGTTCATTTCAGCCGAGCTGCGCACTCACTTCCGGAGTCTTTGTCAAGATGACACGCCGATGGTGCGTCGTGCGGCGGCGAGCAAGCTTGGGGAGTTGGCGAAGGTTGTTGAGGCGGAGTACCTCAAGTCGGACATTATCCCCATGTTTGTCAACTTGGCCCAGGACGAACAGGTAAAGAAAGATGATTAAACTGGCACGCAAGTATGCTCGGCATCTTAATTTGTTCTGTCTTGGTTCCATAGGACTCTGTGCGTCTGTTGGCGGTGGAGGCGTGCGTGAGCATTGCGACGTTGCTTCCGCAGGAGGACACAGAGCAGCTGCTGATGCCCACGCTCCGGCAGTCGGTGGAGGACAAAAGCTGGCGCGTCCGCTACATGGTCGCAGAGAAATTCACCGACCTGCAAAAGGCAAGTTACCATAAAATTCTTCTGGCTTTTGGACTGCTAATTCTTAAAATTCTCGATGTTCGTTCGTAGGCTGTTGGGCCGGAAATTACCAAGACGGATTTGGTGCCGGCGTTCCAGTCGCTGCTGAAGGACTGCGAGGCGGAGGTTCGTGCGGCGGCCGCGAACAAAGTGAAGGAGTTTTGTCAGAGTCTGGAGAAGGGCATTCAGGAGACGGTCATCATGAACTCCATTCTGCCCTGCGTGAAGGAGCTCGTGGCGGACCCCAACCAGCACGTCAAGTCGGCCCTGGCCTCGGTCATCATGGGCCTCAGCCCCATCCTCGGCAAGAACAACACCGTCGAGCACCTTCTCCCACTCTTCCTCTCACAGCTGAAGGACGAGTGCCCAGAAGTCCGCCTCAACATAATTTCGAATCTGGACTGCGTCAACGAAGTGATTGGCATCCAACAGGTGGTGACGTGACCAAATCAATTCAATTAACATCAAGTTAAGAAGTGGGTCGTAATTATTTAATGTTTTGTACAGCTCTCGCAGTCGCTCCTTCCTGCAATTGTTGAGTTGGCAGAAGATACAAAGTGGCGCGTGCGTCTAGCGATCATTGAGTACATGCCGCTGTTGGCGGGTCAGCTGGGCGTCGAGTTCTTTGACGAGAAGCTGAACGCGCTCTGCATGACTTGGCTCGTCGACCACGTCTTTGCCATTCGCGAGGCGGCGACACAGAACCTGAAGAAGCTGGTTCAGAAGTTTGGGGCTGACTGGGCGGAGAGCACCGTCATTCCAAAGGTCATCGCCATGTCACGGGATCCAAACTACCTCCACAGAATGACCTGCCTCTTCTGCATTAATGTAATAACGCCAAGAATAACCAGTCAATTTCATGATAATTGTCAATTTATTCTTTATTGTGGCCAGGTCTTGGCGGAGGTTTGTGGGGCGGACATCACTGTGAAGCAGATGCTGCCCACCATCACCCAAATGTCTACCGACAACGTGGCCAACGTCAGATTCAACGTGGCGAAAACCTTCCAGCGCATTGGACACATTTTCGAGAAAAAGTAAGACAAAATTAACAGGGCGATTATGAATTCTGATCTCATGAGCATTTACGCATTTCAGTGTGGCCTCTTCGCAAGTGAAGCCCGTGCTGGAGAAGCTGAAGGACGACACTGATAACGATGTAAAATACTTTGCAACCGAAGCCACTGCAGGTCAGAACACTAATTAATTAATGCTCAATTAAGCCTGTAAGTCAGCCGCCTTCCTAATTGAGTTATTTTTTTCTATTTGATTGTAGCTCTCGGATTTTAAGTGCAAATGGAAATGCGTGAGTGAGTATTCTGGAACGTGGCTGACGTGTCTACGGATTGGCTTGTCTAGCATTTAACTAATCCCCTGAAAATGAAAGTAGTTCTGTTTCGGATAGAACCATTAAACTGGCTAATGCTAACTTAACCATGAACTTATTTTCTATAGCCGTCGAGTTAATTTACGTTAAAAGTGGTCAGGTCGTCATCTCCCGTTTTATGTTCCCGATTGGTCAAATTGTCATTTTGTTAAATCTTGTCAAATTGATGAAATTGAATTTATTGGAATCCGTTTTCACTTGTGTAATGAGCATTTATCTACGTGAAATAAAAAGCATTTCGTAAGAGTCGTCTCGCTTGTTTCTCGCATTGCCTCACCCGCCGCGTTTTGCCCTTTGCCTCCAACTTCAAATTACACACGAGATAAACTGCTTTCGAGCTCCGACTAACACACTTCCAGCCAAAGCAAAGTCATCGCCAGTCAAAAGGCAGTCGTCGCCGTTAACCGGAATTCTTATCAGCAGCCAAAGACACTCATCAAAGACTCCAGTTAAGTTGCAGTGTTTTCTTATAACTAAGATTCACATTGTTGATTGGCATTCCGGGACGGAGACGGAGCCAAATCGGACAATCACATCGCACTCAAGCGTATTCAGAATCACAAGATGCCCAAATCAAAGAGAGATAAGAAGGGTGAGCTACAACTGCAACAAGCGAAATTAATTTAACTTAAAAAATAGAAGACTGCCTGGCATTAAATCTGATGGCCCCTGTCTTGTGGGATTGCAGTGAGTCTGACAAAGACGACGAAGCACGACAAGGAGTGGAAGAAGAAGATGATTTTGGACCTGAAGGAGTCCGCCGAGCAGTTCAAGAACATTTACGTTTTCAAGGTCGTCGGAATGCGCGGAAACGCCCTCCGCGAGCTCCGAATGGACTGGAAGGACTCCAAAATGTTCCTCGGGAAGAACAAAATCATCGAAGTGGCCTTGGGACGGAGTGAGCAGACGGAGGTCAAGAAGAACCTCCACCTCCTCACAGCTAGAATCACAGTAAGGGCCCTATCTTATCAGTTATCTGGGTCTCGTATTTCGGGAGCTCTTTCTAATTGCCAACTTAATTTCAGGGCGATTGCGGTGTGCTGATGACCAACAAGGATCGCAAAGAAGTTCAGAAGTTCTTTGACACTTTTGTAAAGAAAGACTTTGCTCGCTCTGGGAACGTCGCCGCCGAAACGATTCGGATCCCCGAAGGACCCCTTCCGCAGTTTTCGCACGCCATCGAGCCGCACCTGCGTTCTCTTGGCCTGCCGACGACCCTCAAGCGTGGAGTGGTGACGATGTTGAAGAAGTACAAAGTCTGCAAGCGGGGTCACATCCTAAATCCGGAACAAGCAAAAATTCTCGTAAGTCCACCTGCTTTCGCATTCTGAATCTCTTTTGAACTCTTAATATATTCATTTCATGTAATTAAATTACAGAAATTGATGGAGATTCAGATGGCGGAGTTTCGCATCATTCTGGACTCTGTCTGGAGCCCACCAAACTCCTTCCAAGTGCTGGTCGACGAGGAGGAGGAGGATGAAGATAATGAAGAGGGCGGTGAAGAGCCTTCAGAACGGACGGAGGAGGCTGAGGAAATGGAAGATGAGGACGAGGACGACGAGGAAACTGAAGATTAATAATTTTGTATTTTAATTGCAATCGAATTTAATTAATGGCGATTTTACTGTGATTTCGAGAATAATAAATTTTTTCAGCATCAAAATGAAGGCAACGTTGCCTAGGCACACTTGTGCAGTGCACGACGCGGTCACTAATTTGTTGATTCACGATCACCAAATCAATCTTTTCGAATGGGCATCGCCGTTGCATGTTTCCAGATTGTGCAATGATTCCACCTGCGTCGCGTCCGGAGTTCGACAGTCACCAACTCTGAAAGGCTCGCTCGTAATTTCATCACAAAATTCTCAAATTCAAATTTTGTTGCTAATCTTTGCCCAGAGCCGTTTCTCCTTTCGGAAGATGAGTTTCATTGGTTCCTCACTCAGCAAGAACTCATGCCGAAGCGCCCACAGTCGCAGGCGGGAGCCCCCGAATTCGTTGCCTGGCTACGCTTTCCTAGAACAACAACGCAAGCAGCGCCTGGCCTCTCCGTCGCCTATGAAGCTCCGCCCTCGCTCTGCCGCGATGGAGGCAGGGCCTAATTTCTCGGCTCCGAAGAAGACTTACAGATTCCAAACTCCTGGCGGCGCACTTACGACTCCTTCGGCGACTCCATTCAAAACTCCGACGGCTCCTGCTCCACACACCACGACTCCAGCGTCCGCATCGACGACTCCGAACAGAATTCCTCTGGTGAGATCGAGATCGAAGCCCGGGGCGCAAGCGGTGAGTCGCTACAGCCACTTTGTCAGTCCGCGCAGAGGTTCCCAGAAGACGACCAAAACCGACTCTCCTCCAGCTCGGAGCCAACCCCGCCAACAAAAGTCGGCCAGCTTCACAACTTTCACTTTGGAAGAGCCTGCAATTGAACCAGCGGAAGAAGTGAAAATGGAAGAATCCGACTCGAAACCAGCCGGTGCACAAGATGAGACGCCGTTTCAAAATGGGGAGATTGGAGCTGAAACCAGAGTAGAGAAAGAAACTGGCTCCAAAGATGCTCCACCTGAAAAGTCGGCCTTCGAAGGTTTGCACGAGTCGAACAGCGACACCGACGTGTACGAAGACGCCAGCGACCAGTCACAAACCAACCTCCGCCCTGATGAATCAGACCAGCCAAAAACTGAACAACCCCCGACAGAGGAGGAGGTCACAGAAGAGGCTGTGCCAGAGCAGCTGAGCCTGCCGAAGACGCAGGAGGACTTCCTAGAAGTTCTAGACACCATCCGACAGTCTTCGTTGTCGTTCTTGAAGGAGGTCAAGGCCTCCAGATCCATGTCCGCTCCCGAAGCGTGTATGGCGACGGCGGACGACGATGAGTCCTCAGCGTTCGCCACGCAGGAGCAGAGCGACGTCCGCATCGACACTGAAGCCCAGACGGAAGCTGATGAAGAAGAGAAGGCGAACGGAGAGGTTCCTCTCGATGACAACATGAACATCTCTGCGTATGTCTTCCCACTACTCGACAGCGCCACGACACAGCCGCAGGAAGAAAAGGTGGGCAAGGCAGTGAGGGCAGTTGGTGAAAGCGACAGTCAGCTGGGCATCGACTCCATCCAGCCACCACCAAACTTCTACAGTAAGCCCACGTCATTTGCCTTTGACGATGAAGAAAAAACCTCCAATCTTTGTGCAGGTTCTTCCGAGACGTCGCTGTTTGAGGCTCCATGGTTCAAGTCCCTGGACATTCTGGGTCCCATCAAAACATTGCGAATCCAACGCGCCTCCTTCTTCAACGGCAGAAGCTGTAAGCGATCCACTGCAGCAGTGGTTTATCAGTTTCCTTATCGCATGCCTGTCGGTTCTTCGTCTTGTTTTTCACAGCGCTCTTCGACCGAGGCACGTTGTCTACCATCTTCAGTTCGACTCTTCTGAAGCGGGCCGAGTCGAGGGACGGGGCTCCTTCGCTCCTCTCGCACAGCATTTATCAGGAGGACGGCTTCTACAAGTCGCGAGTCCCGCTCTTCACCGTCCACCAAACAACAACAAAGGGAGCAGGCGCTGGAGGGGCTTCGCTGGAGGCTGACGCAGGCAACGGAGTCAAGTTCACGCTCAAGCACATCATGCACCCGGCCGCCCTCGCCTTCAGCGCTTTCGGCGGCCTGCTCGAGTCGACAGGCAGCAGCAACAATATGGTCACGATGGAGTGTCACGAGTGTGGGGCGCCAGACTGCAACCTCCACGTAAGCACCGTCCACGCCAAGCTAACTCATTCATTTAATTGCTCTAATTACTTGCCCGTAGAGTGCGACCGTTTCCGTCTCGAGCGGAGGAGGGGTGAAGGAGTTGGGCAGTGCCAATTTCCTGACCTGCAACCAGACACGTCCGGTGCTCATCCTCCAGAACTACGTCACAGCGGAACGATTCACAATCCGAAGAAACACGGGTCAAGGCAAGGGGCAGGAAGGGGTGGACGCCGACGCAGATGAACTCCTCGCCGCCACCAGCGAATACTTGGCAAGTGCCGAGTGCCCAACTCAAAAAAGACAATGAGCGGATGCGGGACACGTCTGATTTATTTGTTATCATGCTTTCAGATTTTTTCCGCGCTGGGTCTTGAGGCTGGGGCGGCGTATCCTGCGGACGAGGCGGACACGAGCAAGGACAAGGGCTGCGTGGGCTCCATCTCTCGGCACCTGACCTTCGGCAACGCGTACCTCCAGCAGCCGCTCTTCCGAGGACCCCCGACGGCGAAGCAGGCTGGGTGCAAGATGAGTGCGGGCGGAGGTGCTGACGGGACGTTTTATGTGAACCTGCATAGTGGGCTGCCTGCGGAAACGAAGGTACTCCTTCTCGCCGGGGCGCTCCTCCTCACAAACGACATTCAAGACGCAGACAAATGAACAACAACAAACAACGGCAGACGAAATGAATTGAATTTGCACTTTACTTTTATTAATAGGCTAATTTAAAATTTAACACGTTAAATTCAACCAAGATTTGACCTTTTGACCCTGGAAATGAAACTGAGAGGATTAACAAACTCTACTTGATTAATGCAACAAGAGAACTGTAATAATAAAACACTAAACTGGTTATTGGCAATTAGTGAAGGATTATTTGCAGGTGAACTACTTTTAGTTTTTAGTGCCGAATGCTCATTATTTCGTGCCTTATCTCTAGCCTTATCGCTACAGAATTCCGCTCTTGCTTATTGAGTTTACTTGCATCTTGCATTTGAGTTTACGATAATTGCTATTTAATTGGGTTGGGAATGTGGGATTCGACTTTAGACTTTTGGCTGGCGGCGGAGTGACTCGACTACCGACTTAATTCTCCTCGGAAATTAATTAATTAATTAATACTTAATTGCTGGAGCTGGTATCAAGCGTATTTGCATGAGGTCATTTGCCCTGGCTTAGCTTAGTAAATGCAGGCAAGTTAGTCAACTAGCCTTGATTATTTCTAATTATTAGGATAAACGTGGATCAGCTCTTTCCTTCTTCCCTTCTGACAATAATTCTTCGCACAATTCCCCGGGAGTCGTGTCGTGTCTAATTTAGGAGGTTGGGTGATTAGTGGGCTACTAAATGACCGCGGAGAGTGGTCACGTGTCTGATTGTCCCCGCGACTCATCTGCCCACTATACCACCCTCGGTTTACAATGTACAGAGTGCCAATCAAATGAACAACCGACTCATAATGTCAGCCACCATAATTATTGTCTCTACAACTTAGCCTTAGCAAATAGCAAAAGCATTGCTCCACTGCTAACCTTCGCTTGGATCCACCCAACCAAAGTAAAAACTAACGCACTAACTGTTAATTAGTTAATTGTGGGTTTGTGCATAGAACAACGTCGCGACGTTGGTTGTCTTGAAAGTCAAGGAACGCGCCAACCAAGCCCGAGGAACTACTTAACTCTAGCCTCTTTAGTTAACTGGCTAACTAAACTAGTAACTAGGATGACGATGACATGCTGGGTTGGTAAGATAAGATAAGCCAGCGCGAGAGAATAACACCACCACCACGCTTGCTGCTCCGCCGACAATTGTTCAATTTTCCTAGGGCGGGAGGAGCATCAAGCAAAGTACATGACCTTCTTGGTATCTGCGTGCACAGTGATGGCGCGGGCCATGGCGCCCGGCGTCCGATCGTCGGAGCAGCCGCTCTGGTGGCTCCCCTCCCCAGAGTCGTGCTCTTTCTCCACCAGGTGGTACCGGGCCCGGAAGGCGACCAGGTGGGCATAGTACGCGGGCGCCGGGATGGAGACACTCCGCGTGCAGCGCACGTACGTGTGGCAGAGTTGGTACGTCAGACACTGCAGCTCATCAGAGTCAAAGTGGTTGTCGTCCCACAGCACGTGGTAGTGCGACGGCCGACTCGTGCCCTGGTGAAGAAATTAAATAAAAAGTCAGGAGTCAGCTGATTGAGAGTTGGTTAAGTAAGTTTACCAACCTGGATGCCCTGGTGGGAGCAAAGGTAGAAATCAAACTCTGTCGGGTGGGTGATACCGACGTCGACGGTGGTTCCTGCGGGGATGTTGCCCGACTTGCCCGATTGTTCCTTTTTGTCGGCGCAGAAGAGACGCGTGTGGTGGCGTTTCTGGACGACGATGAAGGTGATGCCCGGCTTGTAGTCCGCCTCCAGCTTGATGCACGCTTCGCGGATGGCAGTGAGTTCGTGCTGGAGGACCTGCAGAAACTGACCCTCCGACACCCCGTCCCGATACAGAATGATCCGGTGCGGCTTGTACCCGCCCGTCGACTTGTAGAACATTATCAGCAGCTCCCGCACCATGCTCGACAGCTCCTGAATGATCTCCTGACGGTGCTGCTGCACCCGCACTGTCGCCGAGTAACGAGACGGGTGCGCGTCCATCGAACCTGAAGAAAGATGACGCTCATTAACCTGAACAAGCAAGAAAATTTAAGTTTAGTAGATAAGTCCACTTACCAACGACAGCAGCGATGGATGGTTTCTTGTTGTCTCCTGCTGGCGGGTGAGTCACGTCTGCGCCCAGGAACACCACCGGCTCATTAAATACCTGATCAAACAGAGACAGGTGCCTGATTAGTCAACCTGCACTACAATTGCATTTTTGCAGTTGGCCTTTGCATTTGGCATTAACCTTTGGACGAATGTTTGGTACGAGGATGGAGTTGATGCCTCCGAGTTTGACATTGATCTTCAGGCAGAGATTAGAGAGGGTTTGGGGCGATGTTTTGTTGACGTTCTTCGCCTGAACACACTGCGTGGCCATGCCGAGGACCGTGTCGCCCACGCGCTTGACCTCTGCGTACACGGGTGTTTTGCCGGGGAGGACGACGACGACGAGTTGGAGGCCCTGGAAGGTGGACTTGAGGTACTTGAACATGGGTTCGACCTGGTCGGGGCCCGTGGCGTACTTGCAGAAACAGGGCTGGCCGATGATGGGCATTCCCGCGTCGCTGCTGATCTTCTGCAGCTGCTGGGTGAACTGGCGGAGCGAGTCCTCCCGCACTGTCCGCTGCGGGGCGAAGCAGGCGATGGCCCACACACGGATCTCGACGCCCGTGAAGAATTGTTTCCCCCGCATGTCCCACACGCCCTGATTCGGAAGCGCCTGCTGCTTCGTCTGCAACAGAAAAAGACGTTTTGAGAGAGTCGCGACTTTCACCCGGGCGAACCTCGAATCCTGTGAATACTAAAAGTGTCTACCCCCACCAGCTCTACAGGGCAACTACCCTCCACCACCCGCATTGGGGCACTTTGGTACAAGGTTCAGGCTGTACAATGAAAGCACGACAGAAAGGGACACGCGAGTCCAGAAGGAGCCTACTGGACTCTTGCAAGGGCGAGGCGCGATCGCAGGTCACTTTTACCATTCACAACATTTCAGGGCGTCTGCCGGGCAACGGAGCGTGTCTCTGTCTCAAATGCGAAGGGGCACTCACTCACCGTGCAATTTAAAAAAATCCATCTCGCGTTTAATATTTAATCTTTGGCACGGCCGAGATGGTTGTCCCCTTTGCACTTTGGCCGAGTGGCCAGAGCCCTTTGTCAGGGTTCTGGCCACTTTGCGTTTTTATGTGTGGTGTGATGTTTGTGATGAGGAAAGAAAATCAGACGATACAAACCAAACTTACTCGTCCGCCATATTGCAACTTGGGGGGAGGGAGCACGCGACCCCTGACCTCCATCATTGAGTTGCTGATGGTCAGCCCGAACTCCTGCACGTACGGATCCGTGTTGAAGTCCGCCTTGTGCACGAGGTTGTTGATCTCACGCTCCCGGTCAGGCGCCGAGCGGGCAGTCGCCTTGATCATAGTCGACGTCTGCATGTCCGTCAGCTTCTTGATGCACCGCTGACCAGCCACGATATTGCATACCTGAAGACAAAGAGATAAGGAAATGGGTTAATCTAGTTAATCAGCTGCTGATGGCTGCTTGGAGCCAGTGGGCATTTTTCAGAAAGACTAATCGTAAGTATTCACGGTGGTTCAGAGATAGAACAAAAGTCATCACTAAATATAAATGATACCGGAAGTGGGCAAAAGAAGAAGAAAGTACGCCCTCACCTCGAGTGGGAGGTAGGTGTGTTTGTGTTCCTGTCCGACCTGGAGGCAGGGTAGGTTGGGGAACCTGAGTTTCATTTTGTATTTGTCGAGAAAGTACTTGGCGACGGTGCACTCGACCGTCTGGCCGTTCTCCAGCTGGAGCGGGAAGCTCTGCATCTGCGCGGGGCGGCGCGTGACGTTGCAGACCCGGTACTTGCGCTTCATCGTGCCGCAGTGGGTGATCTCGATCTTGAGGCCCTTTATCTCCTTCGTGAACTGCAAGTTTGAAAATAAAAACTGTAATGCTTGATATGGTGGGAGGTGAAAATTGGAAATTTGTTTCTAATTTGCTTAGTTATCTGCTCATGAAAAGTTCACTACTTAATCTCATTTCGTATAAGTCATTCGTTTTTAAACATTTGTTAAGTAAACATTCGTGCTTCTCATGGAGTAAATAAAAACGTTCATTGCGAAAACATTAAAACATTGAACCGAACGTGTTTAACAAATTCTTTTTGGTACATATATTACCTTGACGCGGTGGGAGTCGGCGAGCGGCTTGCGCTGGTCGTTGATGTCGCGGATGTCGAGCACCTCGCACATGAACTCAATCACGGGCTGCGCCTTGTAGAACGCCGTCGCAGACACATCGATGTTGAGCATCATCTTCCACTGCGAGGGCCGGACTGACTGGTGGAAGCCGAACCACACCTCCCGACCCCCGCCCAGCGGGTGGTAGTACCCGTCCGGCGACGAGAAGAAGCTCCGACCCACTGGCGTGTACGTCATCGATGGCAGGTGGCGCATCACCACATCGAGTGCCTGGATCGCGTCGTAGGGGATCGTGCGCGAACGTCCCTCCAGCGCCTCCTCCAGTGCGTAGAGCGAGACGCGGGCGACCCATTTGATCTGCACCCTGAACACACGATCTTTCCCTTCGCCTGGCAGCGTCACTTCGAGATCAACTCGGTCGTTTCCGATTGGCAGCGGGTCCCTCGTGTACAGGTTCGAACGCCCGTCAAATACCGGCTTCAGAGTGCTGAATATTTTCGTGTAGGCGTGAACCATCGTCTCGATGATCTCCCGGTTGACCTTCCGCGGGCACTTGTCGGGCTGAATGGACACGTCGTAGTGGTGGATGAACCCACGAGGCATCGAAATCTGGAAGTGGTTCGCCTTCAGAATGATCGGACGACCCTCGTGCCCGAGATTCGGACGACGAGGACACAAAAAGACTGGAAAATATAAAATAGGCAAAAGAATTAACCCACTGTCATAATTTCAATAATTGCCGTGATTCTTATTCTTAAGCTTATTTTATTTCATCATTTCGGTTTTTATGAGACCATGTGCGATTTAATTTTGGCCCATATGTTGAGCGAGATACAAAATTATGAAGCCATTAATCCTTTTATTCACAAGTTTATGACTCATTAAGGCCAAAGAGAGAGCCAAAGCCGCAGCTTCTTATAAGCCGAACTCCTCGTCATTTGATGGGTTTCTGTTCCGCGTTCTATGCCTCCACTACTCAAGTCAGGCCATTGAGTCCTGGGCACCCATTTTCTGGAGCTTTAAACTCATTACTGGATCCACAACTTTAAATACGACCAACTTGAACTTTCAAGTGACATTAAGCCGCTTTAAGGTGCATGAAATTGTCAAAATGAAATTAAAGAAGAGAGTTGGATCAGTTTGATGTCTTACTTGGCATTTCTGGCGATGTTGGCGGTGGCTGGAGTGGGGAGGTTGCTTGTGGCGCAATCATGCCGATGGTTCCGGGTGTCACCCCAGCCACGGGAGTCCCGACGCCCGGAGGCGGGGGTCCTGGAGCTGCAAACATATCCAAGAGAGTCAATTAGTTATCTACACAGAAGCTATCGAGACCCGGGGGGACGGAGTGCGGGGCTTTTGCTTTGGGGCTGCCAACTGCGTCTTACATTCGAGGCATTCGAGGAAGCCGTTCATTTCTGAGCCATTTTGCGCCTTGATTAAACTCGACTGATACACTGGTTAAATGCTGGTGGTGTGGTTTATCTGTTCACCATGGCTAACATGGCGGTGGTCGTTAATTGTTGGTAATTACGATGTGACGAAGAGGAGTAAGTGAAGCGTGTGTTAGCCCATGACTCACTATACTTTGCTGCTGCTGCTGCACTTTGAGCGTTCTGAAGGGGACTCTTTCTTCGTTTCTGCTACGCTGGAAACGTAGTGAAAGGAAGGAAGCCAAATGGAGAGGAAGCGGAGGCTTTTACGCAGGAGCAGTTGGAATTAAATCCGAAGTGGATCGAGGACGAAGAAACACAAACAGAAAGGCCAAAAGTACCGTTCGCTGTTGCTGTGCAGTCGATCGTTGCAGTGAGAGAACGAGTTGGGAGTTGGGCTCAGAAACTCAGAGCGTGCCACAGCAGCGTCGGGGTGACGGAGCACAACTTTAACACTCACTACAAGCTGGCAACTGGCAAGAGGGGTTCTGCCTATAGCTCAGTAAAGAGTTAATGTGCACAGCGTCCCTTATTGGGCTCGACTCACTGCTCATTCACTGGCTTGGCAGTGTTTAAGAGGAGAGGAATTAAATATTTGGGGTCCTGTGCCGTGCTGTGCGATGGACGACGCATCTGCTCGTTTATATCACCATCCACTATTATTCTCGATCACGGTCTCGAGTTTCCCCTGCCCCAGCCGAGCCCAAAACTCTACCAAGCCAAGCCAAAAAGCGTAGCACGAAGTTGGTAGCGCAGTTAACTTAGCAAGGACCGAGCAGCCTTTCAGCTCTTTCATCACGGCTTGGCTTGGCATTTTGTGCATTTATGCTAAAGACGGGCACGGCACGAGCAGAAGTCTTTCACCTTTTTTATATGTCCATTTCGAGCACAGGCAAGGCTGTTTACATGCAGGCAGACAGGCAGATGGAATTTTGTCCAGGTGCGGCACTCCAGGCAGCTCCCTCCACTCAACTCTGCCAGCCATTTACAGTTTTACATGAAAATGGAGCTCAAAATGCTATTGAACTTAGAGAAGCTTCGATATTTACTGTTTACAACTTCCTTCTTTTCTTCTCCTTCATTTCCTCCTGTCTTGCGTGTCGCGTCTTTGCTGATCTCGCATCATTTTATCGCTTACGTCGTCTTCTATGTTTTGTTATTATTACTGTCTCGGATCGTAATGAATCGTACTTCCAGAGCATTCAACTCGACCCGCCTCGAGAAATGTAAACAGACAGACTTTCGCCCGCCCACGTAGCAACTTTGTCTGGACTCTTTAATTTTGGGGTCAAAGTGAACGCGACTTGCCAACTGCCTTATCGCATGCCTACGCTGATACGCGTTATCGTACTCGGCGGCTTGGCTCAAATTCAGGTCAAGCAAACAAACTCGCTCGTCGCTTCCACCGACTGATTTTACTTTTGACTGCAATGCAAAGAGGCGACGCCTGCAAATTCTTGGATTTCCTCCCGGAATGAAATTTCCATATTCAGATTGCAATCTTCGCGATGAGTTGACTTTTGACGTCAGCTGATGTCGACTTCAAAGGACAATGACGACTTGACAATGTGTGCAAGCAGTACAGTGCAGAATCAGCCAAGCGTTCATTGTCTCTCGCATCCCGGATCCAAATTTGGATCGTCCGCCACGGCAACGTCGCGCCGTGAAATGTCAGAGGGAAGAATAGAAATATGAAATCTTGCATTATGCAACTTGAAGCTGGTTATTCGGTCGCTTGATTAATTTCGTGGCCAGACTGAAGACTGAACATGCATGGAATGGCGAATGCACAGCGGGGTCTTATCTGGAACCCCGTGACCGCATTTCAGAACTTCAGACCGTCTCCCGAGATACGGACGACTCCCTCGCACTACAGCACTCTGGAGTAATGAAACAAGCTCCTAAAAGCTTTGTCCTACCATCGTGGATGAACCCATGCATGGATTGAAAAGGTGAAAATGAAATCCAAGTTCAGTATTGTCATTGAATGGCGTGTGACTGCAAAATGTTTACACTTTGATTTGGTTCTCCGTTCTCCATTCTCCTAATTAGTTAATTAGTCATTAGCAGCGAGATTTCGGAGCCGAGAGCCGAATTGCTTTAATTAAGGACGGATCGGGTGACTCTGACTCATTTTCTGCGTGAGCGTGACGGACCTCCAAGAATTAAAAATTGATCGAACGCGAACATACGAATGCGAATGCGGGACAAAGTGGAATTAAAAGAGAAGAAGTTGAAGAGGTATACTTACGTTGAGCTGGGTACATGGCGAATCCTTATCAGTAGAAGCGGGTTCAGGAGATGAGTTTGACGAGTTCCTGGTATATTAGGTAAATATCCGAAAGACTCGTTTCGTGGTTGGCGTGTAGGCGTCTTGAATGCTTCTGTCTTAAGTCTTTACTTTCGTATAGAGTTCTTCACCATCATGACTTGGTTGGGCTCAGTTAAATGCAAACTATCACGTTAGCATGATTGGACTTGGCCCAGGCGCTGATAACGTGGAATTTGGATACTGGAAGTGACTTAATTCTCGCTAATTAGTGAGTCAGAACAGCAAATAGCACAGGGAACTAGAGTTCGAGTTGTAGACTGATCAGGCGTCTTGTCTTTCTCTCTATCACATAATACTTGACGTTAATCAGTTAACCGTTAGGTAAATGGTTATGGCTGGCTCCTCCTTCCTTCTCTTTGGTCAGCGATAAATGCAATGAATGAACACAATGGAGTTTCGACGAGTAGAGCGAACTGGAACGAATTCTTTGAGTTAAGCAAGGCTCAGAGTACGTACGACGAGTGGCTGATCGCCGTGCCGTGGCCAAGATACGCAAGATCACTGGATATTATTGTAAGTGGTGAGTGGGACGAACGTGAACGATGAGATTTGTTCTCTGGATGAGATGAAATGCTAAATTGAGTCAAGCAACGAAACTTCCTCCATCCAAATCAACTAATCACGAGAATTAGAGGACGATGGAAGATGGCGATGAGGTAGCGTGGTTGTAGTGGGTGCTGATAACTAACCAGTCATTGGTTACTGAGTAGAGAACCGAGTCCGTCTTCTGGGCAGTGTGCCATGTGCCGTGACCTCTGACCCTCTCCTTCTCATTAATCTAAACACAAAGTAGGAAATTAAGAAGTGCTCAGTGCCGAGACCCGCAAACCATCAACGGAAAGCAGGAACTTATCACTGATAACAAGTACTAAATGCTGATTGTATGCGAACCTGGACTGTCAAGAATCTGGCGTCTGAAGGTGCAACAATGCGAAGGGGAGCTAGCTGCTCGATTGTTGTTGTGGGTCGGTGGACGAGGCGAGAGAAACCTGGCTCGTTGTTCTCGATCTGGTTCAATCACAGTGAACTGATAAGCACAGCGTGGCCGACTACTGGCTCTACCAACTACGGGCTCACTGGTTCGAATTTTGTACTGGAATTTATTAACTGTTGTCTCTCTCAGCACTCGCACCAAAGTGAGGCTCTCCACGACGGGCTGTTCTGCAAGTTGCGCTGAGAGCCAACCAACAGAAATTCAACGATCAGCGAGGGCCAAAGCCACAGCCACAGGCGAGTATGTGCGCGTAGAGCAAGATGGCTGTGTAACATGTAAACTGGTTCTCAGGCAGGGATGAGCGCATCCGCATCCTGCACTGAATCCTGGTGAGTGTACGCAAAAAAGAACACACACAAAAGGCAAGGCGGCTGACGAGGCGAATTCTCTCGGCCTGCCTGCCACGGCGGCGGTGGCTCATCCTCGCTTTAGCCTCCCATACAATTGATGCTGATGCCTGCCCGTCGGGGCTTTGCACTCTTGCGCCCTGTCCTGTCCTCCTGCACTACACACCGCCAAAGCCAGGCCAAATCACTGCTCATCTTCACCACCGCATCCTCATTGTTGCCTGTCTGCGCATACATCAGTTTCCCATTGTTAACGGTTAAACGGTTATTAAAAGCGAATTCAGCGAGCGAATGAATGAACCAACTGTAATGTGAATTGCGAATGCGGAGTTATGCGAGGAATGCAATCAGACTAATTACAAAATGCGCCTGATCTCGATTCTGAAACGCTGGACGTCGATACGTGCAATTAATTGTTGCAGATTCGCACTGAATTAATGCATGGCCGACATACTAGATCGAGAATCCAGCAAAATTGTGACCCAGTATGTCGCAATTGCTTCCGAGTAATTTTGGGTTGGTTACTTGCACTCTCCGAAGTCCGAGCCGAGCAGCAGAGCATCAAAATCAATGACGGGGCCGTTGAACTTTTCTGCATTTGGCTAGCATTCACACGTGTCGCTCTGAGCAGAAGAAAAGAAGCCACGAAGGGGCGAGACGAGACGAGGAGGCTTCGCTTTGTGCGAGACGAGTTTCTAGCCGAACAGCCGAACGCCGCCGCGGCGTTGGAAGCAGTTGCCTTTCGCAGAGAAATCCGATCCTTCCTTGTCTTCCTTGCGTTTGAACCACCAAAACAACAAAATTCGAGGCAAAAACATCAACAGAAAAAGTGAGAAGACTTTTCTACCGAATTTACTTTGCAGTTGGAGAGAGCAGTGAATAAGTTAATTGAGTATTGATTGGTTGATTATTCAGTGATGGCAGAACGGAGTTTGGACGAGCGGCTGGTGGACCTGTTGACTCGCGTCGTGACGAATTTACACGAAGAAGCGATCAACCTCGGGCAAGCCTCCCGGGAG
Source organism: Mesaphorura yosii (assembly GCA_009869945.1). NCBI lineage: Eukaryota > Metazoa > Arthropoda > Collembola > Poduromorpha > Tullbergiidae > Mesaphorura > Mesaphorura yosii. The sequence goes on along the minus strand of WIXG01000392.1, from coordinate 18,254 downwards.
AGCAGAGCCCGATGTGACAGACAGGATCAGGAGGCGAGGGCAAGGCACTTAGCGGAGGAGCGGAGGGCCGAGTCCATACTGGAGCGCGTTGAGGCTGAGGTCGCCGAAGAACAGAAGAAGTGTGACGAGCTGGATCGCAAAGCTCAGGAGCGGGCCCGTCGAAGGAGTCAGTGGGCCCAAGAAAAACAGAAGGTAGCCCGGGAGTTGGAGAAAAAGAACGGTAAGGGAATCCAAACAACTCCCAAGCGCTTACCCCAGCTGGCGGATTTGACGACCGATGTTTTTATTTTCTTCGCTTTGTTGCAGCGGCCCTGAAGAGGAAGAACGACAAGAGAACGCGAGCGGCGGAGTCGATCAAAGCGTGCCTGGCGAGGATAGGCGTGTCGTTCGCGAAAGTGGACGAACGCGAAGACGAGACTTACATCGGAGTGGAGGGACTTGGCTACAGTGACCCCAGCACCTCTTCAGACTCGAGCACGACCTTCTACCTGTGCTTCTCGCAGCTGGGAGCGCTGGACAAGTTTATCGGTAAGCCCTTCGTCCTCAGTGCTTTGCGCACAAGCCAGGTGTCAATGGCCTGAATTTACCCCCTGTGCTCTTTGATTCGTTTCAGTGTTGAGGGCAGAACCCACTTTTCCTGAATTTGAGGAGTTGGCGAGAGAAACGAACGAGTCGCAGGATTTAATAAAGTTGCTGCTGAAGTCGAGGCGGTGTTGGACGCGCGATTTCGTCAAGTAGAATTAAATCTCAACCTTCGTGTGTCTTGTCTGTTGCCACATTTATTAACGTTCAGTGTACTTATTTTCGATACCAATAAAAGTCTGTACGTACGCAACTATTTTGTTGACTGTTTTTCTGTTTATGAAGGTAATTCTTTATGGGGTCCGTACAACAAATCATTTCGAGTCCACGTCGATAGCCAGCGGCAAGAGATGTTTCGCCAGTTTTCTGTTCTTGGCTTCCGGCATTTTGCATTTAGCTTACCCCGTCAAAAGAACTTTCTTCAAGAATGGAAACTTCTCCTGACGACCCACTCCCTGCTTCTTGTTGTGGACCAATGCCTTGATCAGAAAAATGAGAACCCACTTCATCTAAAAGCATACATATACGAATTTGTAATTGAATGGCATGCATAAATTCAGACTCCTGAGAACCCACTCCAGCCCTGTTCGGATTAAGGTGTTCGAGGCGCGGAAGGAACATCAGGTTGGTGAAGGTGCAGGTTCCAAGCGAGGAATTGTGGGATATATCGAGGCACTTCAGATGCAGCAGATCACGGAGGCGGCTCCGAGGCTAATGAGCTTCTGCCCAGTCTAAGGCGCTGTCCGTCAGCCCGAAATTTTGAATGGTAAGGGACCTCATCTGTCTCAGCTGGAATATGCCGTTGATCTGGAGCATAGCCAGGCGGTAGCCGACGAGCTTGACAATCCGAAGGCTGAGGCAGTGAACAGCAGTCTGAGGCATGAATTCGATCGTGATCGTGTTCACATCCAGAATGTTGAGCACGGGGAGCCCATTTGCAAATAGCAGACTGATGGCCCGGGGCGTGAAGGTGCTGTCGTTATCGGCCGGTGACACGCCGATGCTAATTTTGCGCAATGTTGACTGCTGCGAGAGGCGGTCCCAGAATGAACCCATTTCGCCTGGCTGAGTGACGCAATCCCAAAATGCCAAGCTCTCCGGCTTCAGTGACTGAGGAATAGCAACTAGAGGCACATGCACGGAGTACAGCTTGAGAGATCGGAGTCGCACTTGCCCCTCCAGAAATTCCTTGAAGGCTCGCGCGTTCGTGGTGGACCTTACTGATTACACTTACACCACGTCTCAAGTCAAATGGTGCCAAAAGATTCCAGGTGATTCATTCTGGAATCGATTCCCAAGATGTTGTTTGGGAAGAAGAACTGTCGGAAGATGCTGGACTCTGGATGCATGTCACTGTTGAGCTGACCTGTAAGATTGGTGTTTCATTTCATAACGGCTTATAATTAAAAATCCGGAATTCATTGCAAATTACTTTACTCAAGAAGTAAGAGGAGTTAAGTAATAAGGTAAACAGTTTTAGAAACCTGAGATCATGTGCTACAAGTACATATTAATGATTAAGGGCCAACGGTCCTTCTTCGGCACATTTTCGGAGCTCGCTCCTGACTTTGTCCAAACTGGCTCGGACGACGTCCATGTCGACTTTCTTCAGGCAGTACTTCACCCGTGCGACCATTTGCTTGAAGTTTTCGGCCTTCCAGCCTCCCTTGTAGACTAGTTACTCGTATGAAATATACGCGTACTGGTGAAGCATTGATGAACTGGACTAGTAATAGATACAGATATATGGAGACCTGGAAATGGACTCTCACGTCCGAAATGGGATATTTATCGTGTCCTAAGTGATCGTGGACATTTGGCGATGAGAACGTGTTCTTTAATAATATCTGTATTGCTAAATGTAGTCCATTATGTGCATAACTCTGGAAAGGTTATATTAAATTCATTGAAGCATTTATCCATTTTCAGATTTTGTGATAACATTTTGTCATCATCAAAAAATCTATTCCAGAACCGAAGGGCAAAAATTTGTTTCAATATTATATGTCGATATGAGCAATCTTTTATACGAGTCACTTTGAAACTGAAGACCTTCTGGTGGTTAGTGTGTTTAAATGTGTTTAACCACATTTTTCTGAGGAAAACAAAAAGGAATTCAAATTATTACCAGTGTACTGGATTCCATGACCACACATCACAATGACATTGAATAAGTCAGAAAGCTTACGCATAATTAGTTTAGACATCGCCAGTCTTTTTTAGTCACAAATGTTGGCAGTGTGCAACTTGTAATTTCTGGAATGTCCTCTCTTAAGTATGGGCTCATACTTTTGGGACTCCTTTCCTTTTCACACTCTTGTTCTAATTCACCTGGCTACAGAACATATTTACGTGCTGATGGAGATTCCCAGAATACATACAAACTATTAAGCCGTGTCCTAGGTGGTACACCTTACGAAGTACCCGATTGTGGACATCCTGGCCCTCATATTACACAAGCCATGGATTCTGAACTTCGAGTCCCAGTTTTTGTATTCATTGTGCATGCAGAATCAGACACAGACCGATGTATCGTATTAGATCGTCAACGTACTGAAATCAAAGCATACGGCCAATCTCCAAGACATTTACGCTGCTTCCACGGGGAAAATGTGAGATATTCATGGAATATGCGTCTGGACAAAGATTTCAAACCGGATGCAACATTCTTTCAAATAAAACCAAAGGAAGGTGATGCGAAACAGGCCTTGATTACAATTACTGCACGTAATAAGAGAAATAAGGCATATCAAGGCACAAAAGTGTTGCAGCTTCTCTATCGTGGACAAGATTCAAAAGCAGTTATTTTATGGGAAGAGAAACTGGAGAAGTACGCTGGGCATTGGGTGCACATTAGTATAGAATATACATGTACTGTTGTCGGATCATTTCAAATCTCTATGAAGGATACACAATCAGGTACTTTGCTGATGAAGTACCGAAATAATAGTCTGGACATATGGAAGACCGGAAATGTGTATCAAAGTCCAAAATGGGGGATTTATCGTATCGTACTGAATCGTACACATATTCGAGATGAGAGCGTACGGTTTAATGAGTTTTGTATTGCGAAAAGGGTTCCGAAATGTTACTGATACAATAAAAATTATAATACATTAAAATACACTTTAAATGTTCGTTAATCGGGTTAAGACTCATGGAGGAAGCGAGGCTTTATATTGCAGCCAGTTTTATCTCCGTCGATGACGTTCGAGAAACTGTCCTACCGCCAAGGTCCGGGTCTATCTTGACAATTTGATGTATCATCGGAATAAGCAGTAACAGCATGCTGTCACTGCAGTGCTAAATAACTGGCGACATAAATCGAACGAATTAACAATAGTAAACATAATTGTTGAACAAATGAAATTGAATTGAAATTGCAGTGAAATACTTCTAGAATTTCTTAGATTGGTTGAATTCAAATTTTCCCGCTCTAGTATTCAACATAAGGAAAAAAACTGCCCATTTTGTGGTGTCTCAACGCTCTCTGAACTAAAACGAGAGTCGTCTCTTCAAACCCCATTTTCCAGTTTGACAATTCAATCTCTAAAAATATGTTTTGAATATTTATTTCACCGACTTGCTACAAAATTTTAAGGATTAATGAGTAGTCTTGGAGGTCTAATGAAACGAACTCTTTGTTGTTCGTATGTTCAGGAAATGAGAAAGTTCCACTGAATGTCAACAAATTAAAATTTTCTTCAATTGATCTATTAAAAATTACTGACTTAATGAACCAAATAAACCAAATGAACTTATTTCAATGGGTAAGCACACAATAACAGAATTGTTTTATCAAAGACAGTGTCCCAGAAGCCAAGTACACTCGTCTCCTCCACTTTGTAGCTAGAACTTAACCACACGGTCATTGGTCGCAATGTTTTGAATTCTCGGCGTAGAACGTCGAATCGATCAAGAGTCATTCTTGCTTTGTGCAAATTAAGATCATATTTCCAAATTGCAAGTAATTCCACAGATCTGAGATGTAATTGTCCAAAAGTGTATATAATAAACGAGTTTGCTGAAGAATTCAGGAGAAATACTAAAAACAGTACACTTCGTTCCAAAGCTGCACCATTTGACCCAATTACGAGGTAAAGTGAGATGTTGACAATGAAAAACATTGCCAAATCAAAGGACATAAAATCTGACAAAAAATTCGATGTGATTTTCCAGCAGAAGTTTTACACTTCGATATGCGTACAATACGTCAGTCAACAATTGTACATTACACAATATTGATTTCCTACGTAATTTCATCTTGAGCAATTCAAAAGCGAACGAATGAGCTATCACGAAAAGGACCAAAGTTGTGTTGAATCGAGGCACAGAGGTTATTACAGCGTACATGTAAATGAAGTAAAATAATGCTGTTAATGAATACACAATCAGCTTGGGAGCAAAGAAACTGGGACCAATAAGCAATTCTCCAAGTTGTCCAACTATTTCTGCAAAAACGATGGCAAGATCATCTCGTAAAAGTAATAGCACAAGAACTAAAGCTGGGAGGAAAATCCAAATAAAAATTACATGAATTGCTGTTAGGCACGTGCACAGTTTCTCGTTCTGTTGCGCACTTTCCATTTTCTCATTTGCAGTCCAATGTTCGTCAAACGGCATGTTGATGCATTTCTCTTCAAGTCGCCATTTTGAATTAAGAAAGTATGGGTTCAGTTGTGCATCTCTTGACCATCCATAAATGTAGTTCATTAAGCGTCGCGCTCCTAGCCGACTACAGAGCGCTTGGATTCGAGCTCCTGCTCACCTTGTGGGGCATCCTCCTCTTCATTCTCGGCGGGGGCTATGCGACTTCCATGTTTCACATGTGCGGTAAAGTCTATACTCTCAGCCACGGCCTACTGGAGTCCTGGTCCCAAGACTACATCGGAAGAAGACGCGGAGGACAGATATGGCAGATTGAGCGAAGGATCATTCAGTCTCTGCGCCCAATCAAAGTCCGGGTGGGCTCGATGTACTTTTTCGATCAGATGGCATCGCTCAATCTCTGGCATCAAATACTCGACAAGAGCGTCGCGTTCCTCTCTCTTCTCAAGCTATTCCATCCACAAGAAGGGCATGACGGAGACTCAACCTACATGTAAACATATTCGGGATGCACGATTTAAACTTCCCGTCAAGTTGGGAAGCCACAAAGTTAAATTAAGATTAGTCCTAGTGGTGGGTGACTTGACTTGATAACCAAGTCCAAGTTCGACAAAAATTCGAGTTGGCCAATTCTTAGAACTTGAGGGTACTGCAGCGTAACCAGGTCATCAGACAGCAGTACAAGGACGACTAGAGTCCCGCCCTCCTCCTCCTCCGCCCACTCCAAGTCGCGTCCGTGCGTGTGCTCCTGGTCGTGGTCGGGGTCGGCTACGCTCTTAGCCTCCTCGTCTTTGAGGTGGAGAGATGGCAGAAAAAAGGGGTAAGGGGCTCGCCGAAGATGCGCCGGTTCTGTTTTGAATACACGAATTACACGGAACATTCAAATTCTGTGCCACAATTGTGTGCGTGTGCTACGGGCACGGGTGCCGTGACTGCCGATTTTCGTGGCTCCTGTGAGAGCCGGACCAAGTGTTCTCAGTCACCTTGCACTCTGCTGCCCCGAGATAGCGTCTGCAGCTCACACTCTACATTTTAAGTGGGTGGTCCGCGTACGACACGTACAAACTGGGGCCGTGGGCGAGGTTGGATGGGCTGGCGGTCCAGACGGGAATAACATCAACCTGCAACTAACATAAGCTTGAGGTCTTATGCCTTTAGCTGCGTCTGATCAAATCGCAGTTTGTCTGATCCTGATTTTGTTCCTCTTGACGTTTCGGTTCCAGTCAATGTAAACCCGGGCCAAACACTACAATCACTTCCCGTGATTATCATATACAGGGCATTTTGGTTCACGAGGTATTGCAGCCGTTTTCGGCCCGAATGGAATACAATCGATTGAAATGAAGACCAAAAAGTTCTGAGCTTGTCAAGCTAGAACTTCCACCAGAAACTCTGGAAAGTTTAATACTCACTTGGCGACAGTTTTGAGTTACAGCAAGAATTTTTAGAACAATTACAATCCCAGAACAAGAGCAATAAAAATGTCTCGAGTGAATCCCGCAATGCAACCACTCCTTGAGTTACTAACACAAATTAAATGAACCCGTGCCAGTCACGGACGCGGATTTGCGGAGCGCTGGCGCGGAAGGCTTCGGCGCAGATTGCTGCGACTGCGTCCCTCCGCCAGTTGCCCGTGTTACGGAGAAATATTCGACACGTTCTCGAGTCGGCCCAGCAGCCAGCGGCGGTGGAAGCCGGAGCCGCATCCAGCGAGCATCAACGCCAGTGCCAGGCCAAAGAGTCAACTATACGGTGCGCCGCTAGTAGAGGCGCTTCGCCAAGCTCGATTGAGTTCCCCCCAGCAGGTGGTGTTTTGGTGCTGCCAAATGCGCATCTAGAAACACTTACGCCAAACCCACAAACACTCCAAGACCAAAGCCAAGACCAACGTTCTGGTACTACGACGGCAACATGTACGACGAATCGAACGAGGACAAGACGCCCGTAAAGTACATGGGCAAGGATTACCCGAACAGCGCCATCTGCAACGGGTGCTACGAAACATCGTTCAAACTCTGGGTTCATTGCAAGAACTGCAAGAACTACGATTTATGCACTGCTTGTTACACGTCTCAGCGCACGAGCGTGCTGGAGAACAAGAGAAGGCATCGGTTCATAATGTATAGCATTTTCTAAGTACAGGCTTGCAAATTCCGAATGTATTCGCTATTCGCCATTACTCGTGCAATTATTTACTCAAATTAGCTTAAAAGGAACAGAAACAGGAAAAATTAAGCTTCGGCGGCGGCTGCTGACGCTTCCGTGTCGGGCACATCGTCGAAGTACTCGTATTTTGTCGATGTGAATGGCTCGTTCGTGGCCGTGATGGTGGTCGCCGTCCGGGGCGCCTTGGCCCTCTTCTTGTTCTTGGCCGCCTTCTTGATGGCCGGCTTCTCCGTCGTCGCTCTCGTCGTCACTGCCTTCACGGCCTTCGCGCTTGCGCTCGCCTTCGCTGTCGCAAGACTGGCCTGAGTCTCGAGCTTGTTCTTCTCGATGATGCCAGCCACCGTGTAGGAACAGGAACTGTACTGCGACGTGCAGAGTGTTTCATTCGTGCCAATCGGCGCCGTGTCGCGGTAGCCCTTGTAGCTCTCGTCATCCATGGGCATGAACGTGTCTAGAATCATGCAAAAGGCATTCACTTATCAGAAAACCAGCGATTGCGATTGCGTTGCTGATACGAAACTTACTTGAAGGCAACCACGATGGACGACTCAAAAGCCGACATTTCACCTCCGTCCTTCACCATTCGCTCTGGTAACAGGGATTTCGCCCGCAAGTGGACGTTGCACACGAATTTCTGGAGGCACTTGTTCTCGTCGAGGAATTCGATGACCATGAAGAAACGGCTGACGTCGTCGAGGGGGTTCGGGAGGAGCGAGGCTACTTCTATCACGGGCGCGGGCGTTGTGCGCCTTCCCGTGCTGGCGCTTGATATCCATGGATTCTTTGAGTTACACTACAAGTCATCGCTTGCGAGCGTCAGAATTCTCGAACGGACGCAAGCGTCTAACAGAGGCTGCAAACTTGCGGGCGGTCGTACCCACCCGCAACTCCTGCGACCGGTCGAGAATAGTCGAGCTGGCTAATATGGCCGCAAACGTTTGCGAGGTCGGTGGAAAGCTTCCGAGCATAAGCACCTTCAATGAAAGTTTCTCCAAGCAATGTAATTGAATCCTAAAAATTTAGGTATTGCTTGCCGTTAATAAATATCAAATATTGTGCGCCCTAACAAATGTGTTCACATCGTAACATTGGAACAAACAAACAGACCTCACTCTGTCCGACAGACCGAGAGACGGACCAGACTGCTAAGATTGTATCCAATTGAGGTATCTAATTGCTAATAAATAATCACTGTGAGATATGTGATCAAAGTTTAGGCTCGGTTCTTCTCTCCTCTCCCGTGTGTCTTGTGTTGCTATTGTCATTAGTCCAGCAATTGTCATTCATCTATCATTGCTAGCAGGATCAGCACCAAGCACAGATCAGTCATGCATTTAGGCGCCCCTAAACGATTCGCCGACCATCAATCTTATCAGCTCTGCTCGCCGCCAACCAACACCTATCTAGCTTCAATTAAAAGTTGAATAAACGAATATCATACGTTGCGGTTAGGCGAGGTCGTAGTGGTTTTCCAGACCTTTAATTTAACCCACAATCTCGCGACCACAATCAGTCACCACCAAAGTGATGCAATGAAACTCCATAGGCCAAAACGGCACGTCAGACTCATTTTCTCCCTTTCTGATTGGTTGGTATTTTATCATAATCTGGTTTTCTTGTTCGTTTCTAATAATTCCAAGGACTAAACAATATTAAATATTGGCCTGGTAAAATACTTTAGCTGTGATGTGTTTGGGTATAAATATGAGAAGCCCAAACCAATCCATGTCATATTTCAACTTCTGTACTTTGAAGCTGCTCTGACTAGATCAGGTAAAAACTCCATCTAGAAGCTCTTATTGAGTTATTGACCATTAACCATTAAATTGTTCACACAGATTCAACAATGACAACACGGGTTTTCACGGAAGAAGACGTCAAGAATGTTCGGGACAACATTTTCCCATCGCTGCCCTCATATAAACCTGACGGCACCATCGCTTCGTCGGACATCCCGGAACTGTGCAAGAAGTTGGGGTGGGATCGAACTCCCGAGCAATTGAAGGCTTATCAAGAGTACTGGGATGAGCACCACGGAGGCAGAGCTCATTACGAGCTTGGGACAAACATCGGAGTCAAGTCGCACACTACTGGCCCGTGGTTCCGCGAGTTTATCACTGCATGTGACCGAAATGTTGATGGGTACATCCAGAAGGAAGACTTTGAATTGTTCTTCAAAATCTTCAATGCACATCACCCCGGCTTGAAGGCATCGTACAACGATTTCATCAAAGAGGCGGACGTCAATCAGGACGGGAAGGTCAGCATTGACGAAGCAGTCGCTTGGGTCGAGAAGCAGAATGCCTGAGAACTCAACAACTTCATCCTGAAATCTGAATGCAGTTCTATTGTCATGCATCAATATCTGAATTTCTAAATTTCTGTTTTTGCTTGTTGAATAATTATAAATAAAATCAGAGTAATTAAATTCGAAATTTTATATTCATTTATTAATTTGTGCCGGTTAATCGAGAATCTTCAGTTGAATGTTGGTTTGTCATAGCACTCTGTATAATGTGTTATATAATATAGTGTTTGTGTTTAAATATACCACATTATTACTTCACGCTAATTTATGGTAATGTGGTTCCGGGGTCCGTCAGTAGCAACCAGCCAAGTTTGAGGAGTGCGGTAGGCTGGGTGATCAAGAACCTGTACAGCGTATTTCCGGCTGAGTTCCGTCCACGGTCCCCCTCCCCGTTCCGCTGTCGAAGCCCAAGACAGCCACCGTCGAGAAAGTCTCCACACACAAAGCATTGCTGCCGTAAGGTAACTTGTCAGTCAGTGATCAGTTCGTGACATTTATTTCGTCTCCGAGTTGCCACATAACAGCTGGATCTCGCTGCCGATTGCAGAGGACCCACAATCGAAACTGTCTACAAGCCATACACAACTTTCTGGAACCACCTGGAGGATTTACACCCCTACCCAGCAGGATAGCATACCTACCAGTGCGCGCATCGACTCACCTGAACAGCGCACAACCCACTCAAGTTGAAGGTCAACTGGTTCGCTGGGTAGCATTTATTTCCGATTCTCAGTCAAAGTCGGTGCTAAAACACTGACTTCACTTGAGTTTAAACTCGGTTCTCTTGCTGACTCCATTTACAATGTTTGGGGCGCCACATGACATTGCTCGCGTGACCGAAAGCGAAATTCTGGGGTTGGGCCCGGAGTTTCGGTTCATGCGACGGTAGTGGCATCGACTTGCCCTCAATTTCATTTTCCTTGCTGACGCTTACATCCAAGATGGACAAGGATCGCTTTACTATCGCACAAGCACTGACAGCCTTCAGTTGTGTCGTGTCGCACAGGTCGCTTGGCTCTACTACCAGCTCCAATTCAGGCTAACGTACTTGGCTAAACGTGGCACCGTCGTCTGACCCCTTTAATGCACGCAACACACACCAGGCGGTGCTTGCCAATGATGGAGAAAAATCATTTGTTTACCTCCTATATAATCAAGTAGAGTGGGTAAGAGAGAACACTGGGCACCCTCCGGCTATGGTGGGATTCAGCCCTGGAGGCCCTGACCCTCTCTACCCAGCGGCTTTACCCTCTTACACCGAGGCGTGCTCAACATTGTGGCTGCATCTAATCTTGAAAAGCTCCCATTCCAATATCCGACAAGACCAGGAACTCTCACGCAACCCCATTCAAGTTGTTTCGGCCATCAGTGACTGCTTTTCCTTTAACTCCATCTGGGCTGGGTTAAACTGGGCAGGCTCAGACTTCCGAAGTTCCGGGTGTAGTGACCACAATTCTTCAGTTTCAGAGAGCCATTGAACTTGTAAAAAAAATTGGTTGAGAATCAAGGGGCTTTACATTTTTTTTGCGAAGAGCTTTGGTGACTGTTCGCGGCTCACAGCGCACACAGTCATTTGTCTGACTCTGTTCCTCAGCCGCACGTTGTAAAGCCCCTGCTCCGGTCGCAGTACAGTACGCGCCACAGTACGCTTTATTCCTCAGTTGGTCCCGGCTCCAGCCGCACCACCTCAATTCCTCCAGCAGCGCGTCGTCCAGGTTGTCGCTCCCGCTCCAGCTCCGCTTCCAGCGTACGCTGCCTAGGCGATCGTGAAGACGACTTTCGCCGAACCCCCACTCGACTATTTGTTTTCTTTTTGTAACGCTGCACTGGCAAGAGGCTGCAGTTTTTGATTTCTCCTCTCTACATCCTACACTAGGACGGCTCATTCAACTCTGAGGAAGGTTATATGTCAGAGGTGAAGGAAACCTGCAGTGCATGAGTTGCGGAGAAGTGAAGCCTTAGGAGCGTAATCGATGGACAACGTGTTCAATCCATCTTTATTGTGGTGGTCAGTTACGAAATTGAATAACATTTCTGGTAGACAATGAAGTATTTTTTTTCCTTTTTATAAAATGAGTGAATCAGATTTCTGGGAAGATACTCGCCCTCCTCTCTTGCTGCCTTCTCCAATACCTCAGCAGAACATACTTCAAACATATTGCAATCACCATCGACACACAGGCAAGTGACACGTACGCGTAATACACGCCTTTGTTTGGCAAATCGTACTCGATCAGATTAATGATGAGAAGTGACCAGCCGAGCAACAGGCAATTCTCTATGAAGAACCAAAGAAAAACGAGGTTGGATTTCCAGTGCTGGAAGTCGAAGGACATGAAGAGAGCACGCCAGGAGTACGTGAAGGCGCCGTACACGCCCGTCATGTCCTCTTGGACGGGGACGTACTTCCTGGTTCTCTTCGTGCGTGGTGGCTTCCCATTTGCTTGAGCCGGAGCCTCCCAAACAGGTGGCGAGAAGGTAGACGGCTTCTCGAAGCAGTTTCCCACAATTTGTCCAACCGCGTGGAGGACGCCTCGCCCGAGAAAATGGAGAACGAATGAAATGGCGATGACTTCAGCGTAGTCGATCCCCTCAGCGTAGTCCATAAAGTAGAAACAGGCCGTGGCCCTGAAAACTGCATCAGCAAACAGTCTGGAGGCGAATGACAGAAAATTGAATGTGAACAACGCCGCTCTCCAAGGCACGGAAACGTCTTCGACCCTCCAGGCGCCCTTCTCCTCGGTATAATTAAAGAGTCGGTAGTACGCGGGGAGGATCGGCGCGTAAATGTTGGACTCTGCAAGGGCAAAGATAGAAAGGGCGATGCACACCGAACTCCAAACATCAATGCTCATGAATGCCATGGTTTGCCAGGACACTATTTGGAAAGTGATCTGCACGAGAGCTTCGGGGGCGGCACGGAAGAAGGATTCGTACTGTTTCATCTTTGTGAGGAGCGATTCGAGACGTTCGAATTTTTCAGAGTTCTTCTCTTGCAGGGCATAGACGAAGAGACGGAGGGAGCTGCGGCAACAGAAAACATGCCTAAAGCTGTCTGAACGTGTCTGAGCAACTTAGATTTGAGCTTACCTTATGGTTGGGCCAATAACGGGGAAGACCATGAAGTGCTTCCACAATTTCTGGCCTCCAAGCGTTTCAAATTCTTTCCTTTCCACTTCACTACAAGAATATCATGCCTTTTAGTGAATTTAGTCGCCAAATACGAATTTAATTCACTTGTACTTTGAGAGGAATGCAAAGATCCCGATAAAATTGAGGAGAATTGGGAGGAGCATCAGCCATCCAAGAATGTCGTGGCTATGGACGAAATGCGTGTAGGCGAGGTAGAGAATAACAACCACATCCGCTGCCGACGCCAGGAAGCTAAACAAAGGCCAGGCGATTGATTTAGTTCCGCAATCGTGCTTTTGGGCTCGGTCGAGCGGCGGTTCGTCTGATCCAGCTTCCGAATTATTCCTCAGGCTGTGTTTGTCGTCGTTGTACTTCCCTTTTTCCTTGGAAATGACTTGGACTGACACAATACGAGGTAGTCTGAGAGGTGGATCCATTTTTGAGCTCTGCTTGTCTCAAATTCATTCAGGTTCTCGACTGGCCAACAATTCCCTGGTAAACACACGTTGAAATCTGTAAACTGCGAAGAATGACATCATTTCACGTACGAAATTGGCTGGAACGCAGTCGTGCAACCACTCTAGTTGTTATAAGCTGATAAGAAAAGTATAGCTGTTCTCTTGTGATTAGCATTGTATTTGTGGTACTTGCTTAGTTTTTAATTTAATAAGCTGAGCGTAGCTTGACGTGCGAAGGATTTCCCAGCTTTACTATTCTATTCCTGGTGCGTTGTGAAATGCTGTCTTTGTCAATCACAGAGCTGATAAGACGTATAAGCAGAAGTTCGTGACCTGAAGCCGCTGCAGTGGGGCTTTAGTTGGACCATACATGGTTCAGCATGGTGTAATTTGTAATTGGAAACTCTGACAGCTCGATGTAATTTGTAATTGTAATTCAAAGCTTCTCAATTACACCTTTCGAATTTTCTCAACAAATTGTGTGCATTTCTGTCTCCATCAGCTCAATGGAGCTCAACTCATCTCAGATCAACTCTTCATATGTTGAGTCCGCGCGAAATGCCTCTGCCTGGCTTCTCTTCTGGGCACGACCAGAACGGCTGGCGAGCCACAGCGTTGATTCCCATCGTCGTGGGGCGGCCTTGAGAGGTTCGTCGGAGCGTTTTATTATGCCGAACAGAAGTGACCTCCGGTGTTTGATTTAGAAACAAGGGTGGCGTGGGCGGATTTCTGAGAGCATTCCATACTTGCTTCTTGGCTGCCGATGGCTGTCAACCATCAGCGGATCTGCTCGGAGAGTGGGTTGGAGAATCCGAACTGCAGCTCGGACTCTGCGTGATGGTCTACGTTTTCACCGGGCGAATTTTCGTGACTAATGTCGTGACCGTGCCCAACGCCCAGGCTAATACCAATTTCGTATTAACCGCCTAGCAGAAAATTACGAATATTAAAACTTTGATGGGTTACCTTGACAGCTTGCTAACTTTCAACGGTTCGCTCGTTTTGTACTTTGAATCGAGTCATAAACTCACCAAGGGAGTAATTTTCCCGTAGGAGATATTTTTATTACCAGCCATCCTGTCACTCAGTGGTTAAGTTATCCGCTGTAGCCGACTCTGAGCGGCGGCCGCTTCGACTGACTCTGTGTGGCGGCCTCGCGGGAAATCTCGAAATCTGAGCTTTGCGTGTGTAAGTTTTTTTGATAGAAATAGGTAGCATCTCTCGTACCGAGTAAGAAATTGGACTTGTGTTAAGTTCGATTGAATTATCAATTTTTATTTTCAAGATGTGCTACTTATAGATTCCATAGTTCTCTTTTCAACTCAAAATGTTCACAAAGTGACTTTCCGAAACGGATAAATCAGTATACGAAAAATGTCATCTTTTTTTCGAGGGCAAAAGCAATTGCAATTGTGAAGGAATTTAGCATTAAACTCTTACTACTTAAGGTACTATTACTGAAGATTCATATCATGACTCGACTTCGAAAGTCTATGCATTATTTGCAAGTAATATTCGATTGGTTGTGCTTTCGGATTCACATGATGAAAACATTCGTGCAGTTTACCACCGTCGGGACGGTCGATTCAAGACCATGACTATATTGGTCAGGATTATCCAAATATTTCACAAAATTCGAGCGTACCTGACCGTTCTTGCAAAGGGTCATATGGGAAAAAGGAAGAAGCCCCGATCAGCTCGATCCACACTTGACTTGGCCTTAGAATACGGTAGCATAGTTAAAAGCATGCCATTTACGTGGAGCTCTGAGCACTCGACCTCCATTTGCGTAACCTCCGGCAACAAATGGTTGTGGGTCACAAACATTGCCGTAGACCTCATTTGTAGACTGTTACGCACGTCTTACTTCTTCCTCACCTGGAATTCGTTGACTCATCTTCAAATTGGACTTCATTTCTACCTTCTTTCCGTAACTATTCTTATGTACTGCTTTATTGCGAATAATATGATAAGACGAAAACAAGTTATAACAACTGCAAACCACGTTTTGCGGATGGAGACTAGATTTGATGGTAAATTAATGTTTTAAACCTTACTTCAAGTGCTCATCCTTTAAATTCTTACTTTGTAGAATCAAGAATACGTGAAGAAAGTCGGACACCCGTGTTTTTAATCGGGAATGCTGCCAGAATTATGTACCTTGTATCTTGGGCGATGCTCATTGCTCCCATTCTGAATCCAGCAAATATGCTGACTCAATACCCAACGCTAGATGTGACGAACTACCCACTTGTAGTCACGCTCGCCGTACTTGAGGCATTTCAGAACGTAAATACGGCTGCAGGGATCCTGTTCAATGCTGCTTTGCTCGACAAATATGTTGTGGTTACTAAGCTGAATTTGGAAACCATCTCCAGGACTAGAGATAAAGACGAATCGTGGATTCTTTATAATTCGCTCTCAATTCTCACTCGCCATGCTCATTCGGCACTCGTGGATATTTGTCTGACATCGTGCATGATACTCATGAGTTTAAACTCAATGATTCTCACGGCAGCTTTCATAAAAACGATCGCAAACACTTCTGCGTATTTTCTGTCCACATTTTCAGCAATTGTGGCCATTGTCTACTTTGCAACGATGAACACGACGTTGGATAAACTCGCGAGCCTGCATACTCTCAGTTCTGGCGTAATACAGGGGCAAAAAGGACGAGGAGGGGCGAGGAAGGGACATCACGCTCGATGGAGGGCAGCCAGACCCATTTCTATACGAATTCACAGAAATATGTTTGAATTTACAAGGGAATCAATTCCACCATGCTATAATTTCTTAGTTCTGAATTCAATCAACTTAATTCTCTTCCTGAAGGGCGAATAAATAACTGCTGTTTATAGAAATCGTAATTTGCTGATTAAAACTGATTACAATCCCAAATATTAATTTCTGTCTTGTATGTACTTTTACGTTGTCTGCTGCAGGCAGCATGGCATGGCATTGCAAAACTTTTCGCTGATGATCACCGGTGACCTGAAAAAGAACTTGAATCAATTCCCATTCCCATGCTCTGAACACTGCACTTTACGTACGGTCCATCCATTAAAAGCATCCATACTTGAAATGGGCTTGGGCTTGGTCGAAAACGAGCTAAAAACACATGTTTCAATAGTGAATATGACGTGACCTTCGCAGGTCACTTGAAAATTTAATTTTTATTGACAATTGATGATTTGATTGACTTATGAACCCGATTTTAATGGAGACGCATTAATTTTTTACCATTTAAGCAGCAAATAGTTGGCCGTGTTGGTCAACACAAGATTCTGGAATTGCATGCCCGTGTTTGCGCTCATGCTGTACAAGGATCCGACTTCCACCGCGATGCGCCGGTAGGACCGAGCCCTAGCCCGCTGCAGAGCGAAACGGCGAAAGCGAGCCACTTTTAGTCCCTGCTGCCGAATTGCATTGCTAAGACTGTGTATTTTGCCGCCCCGACCAAAAGCGACCATTTCAAACCATTGAATCACGGCTGCACACACAATGAAAAGAGTCGCCATAGCATTTCCTTGACTAAGCATTCCAACAACAGCTGCGTTGATGGTCACGTGCGAGAGGAGCAGAAGGAGTTGAGGAAGATGCCACATGTTCCGGTACACGTCATTGGATACGACACCGAACACTTGCGCAGTCCGATACAGCGCATGACCTCGGTTACCAAACAGAGATGGGCGCGAAGCAAGCATGCTCAACCAAAATGTGAGAACGGCTGAAACCATCACGAACACGTACGCAACAAGCACGGTCACATAAATGCTCATGAATGAAAGCACGTATTCCCACACGGCCCAAAAGCAAATGTGAATCCAGCCGTATTGTTGTCCGTACTTGGCTGTGTGTCAGTACCGAATGCTTGGATGCTCGGTAATGTAGGTGATGGTTGGAGCAAGCGGCTGCAAAGTCACAAAGAAGGAGAAGAAGAACACCGATTGCTGGAGACGAGTGCGCTGGACGGCTAAACGAGATTTCTGGACGTTTGTCACTAAATAAGAATTGCACTCATAAATATTCAGGTTACCTCAAGAAACGATGCGCGACATACAGTTCAACAAGTCAAGGTTCCAATTTCGCATCACGTTAATGAGATTCGTGAGTGACTCCCGATGTACCCAATATACGACAGCTACGACACAGGCTGTCCATCGTGTGACGTTGTGCGCCTCAGCCTTGAGGATGTCCGTGTCAGGAATGTTCGAGTACGGTGTGAAATGAAGTTTCCAGGATAGGAACGCAGTGTCGCACCACAAGTAGGCTACCACCAAGTAAAAAAGAGCCGTTTGTCTGACATCGCCAAGCCTCCTCTTCCCTGGCTTGACAAGGGTCAGGAGCTCTGTGTCCGGCGAAATCTGCTGTAAATTGGCGCCAAGCCTCCGACCTTCATTTATGAGCGTTGCAAAATCGACCCAGAATTTGGGCGAGAACATTGTACGAAAAGAAACCGAACAGTCCCGTTGACCTTGCACGAAGGGCTGGACTCGTCTCTAAATTTCAAGTCACACAAGCATGTTCAAAACCCGTGAATAATTCACAAATACATGTTTAGTGCATCAGTGTGATTGGGAAAGGTTCAACCGATCCAATATGTATGGTATTCAGTTGACGAAATCCTTTGGAAATAATTGATTCGACACGGATTGGAACAGACACTTAAATTGATGGAAAGCCGTGTCCTTGAACTGTTGATTGGCCAAATTGGCGTACTGACTGCTTTATGTTTATTGACTTGATGTCACGCATCTTAAAACTTGCGTCCCAGACCGGAATACTGTTTTATCATTTCAACAAGAGATAGTTAACAGTGTTGACGAGCACTTGGCTCTGGAACTGTAGACCCGTCTCCCCTGCCATGTAATACATTAGCACTCCTCATTATCTTCTGTTACTTCGCCAGACGTTATTGTTACAAGGAGTAACACGAATAAATTCGATAGAGTATGAGCGACCCAAACTTTGCTACTGTTACTGCTGTTACTTTTGTTACT